>VYZW01026143.1:11208-35243 GCA_013401315.1 Balaeniceps rex
CCCGCGGAGACGGAGCGCTGATTCATGGGGCCCCGCGCCGGCTGCCTCGGCGAGGAGAGCGCGGCGCTGCCGCTGCCGCTGCCCCCGCGCGGGGTGTGAAGCCCCGGCCCCTCCTCCGCAGCCCCGGGCTCGCCCGCCCTGCTCGGGAGTGTGGTCCCTGCCGGGAGCCGCCGCGCCTGGCGCACAGAGGAAAGCGTTGATGCATCGCTGTGGAAATTCATTGTGTGACTTTCTGGGTATTTACTGAGTTTCAGACCGAGATGCAGCTCTTGAAAGCTTTATGGGCACTAGCAGGAGCAGCGATCTGCTGTTTTCTTATATTTGTCATCCACTCACAGTTTCTTAAAGAAGGTAATTATATCTGCATGTCTACATACCCTGTTCTTTAATACTAAGGTCTTTACGAGGTGCCTTAATTATTTTTACTGTTTCCAGTATGTTCTATTTACAGCAGTGCTTCCACGCTATTTTTCCGTTCTGTTAAAGCCTTCTCATTTTTGTTCCTTTAGATAATAGGTAGCTTTAGACTTACATTCTTGGTAAATGTGTGTGTGTATATATATATAAAATATCTGTATCATGTTTGTATTCAATATTTTAGCCAATGTCTCATTTCTTTATGGGGCATGTATCGTGTATAGAAAATATTTGTTGCTATCAGATGACCACAGAACAGTAGTCATCATGGGAGTATTAATAAACCAAAAAACCCTTAACAAGTAAACGTCTTATTTTTATACCAAATCAATGGGCATCCTTTCCCTCTTCCTTATTCAGTACATTTTCAATAGATGGCACTAAAGTTCTATGGAAAGGGCAGGGCAGAGCAAATCCTGGGCATTCGCATCTTCCTTCTCCTCCTCTCTGCCCCAAAACTGGAAGAGGCCTTTGCATGGTTTCAAGGCTCCTTTTTTTTTTTTCCACCTTGTGGTCAGAAAATTGTGATTACAATTTACTGGAGAAAATAGTTTGGATTGTGTGGCAGGCTTTCTTCTTTTTTTTTCCTGTGTGAGTTGGGTGAAAAAAAAATGTTTGATCAAGTGGAAAAAGGAATTTTTTTGGGGAGTAACCCTTGTATTGCTCTTTATTGTTTTGTTTTGTTTTGTTTTGTTTTCTTTCCTCAGGAAATTACTTTTTCCCCTCCTGTGCTAAAATGATGATTCCACTGCTTATTTGTAAAGCAAACTGTAGTCTGAGATTCAAGTGTGATTCCTGAGAGATGCATATATATTTGGTGGTATGTGGGAAAGCCCAGTGATGTTCTTTAAGCAGTGTTAACAAATATTACACAACAATATGGGGGTTTTGGTGAACCCATTTGTTCTTTTTTAGCATTGTAATATAGATGAGATTATAGCTGCCCAAAGAAGGAGCCCAGCTTAGCTTGGAGTGCTGGCTGTGCAAAGCATGGAAAAAAACTTTTATGTGACTGGGACAAAGTTTCACTCAAGACTGGGCAAAGCGACAACCTTGCAACCACTGAAGTATTGCTACTGGTTTTAATTTAGTGTCAGTCCAAAAGAAGCATGAGACTGTACATTTTCACAGATCTTTTCTGACATGAATAAACACTGATTTGCCTGATCGGGTTAATTAAGAAGTGTTATCCAGATATCTCCAATGCCAGCGATTTTTCCTTTAAGAAACCTACCCATGCTTTAATTGCATTGTGTGCAATGCCTCCCACATAGTCACTTATTTAACATTCTTTTCAAATGTTCAGACTAGTGTATTTATATATCTCTGTCTAATGAGATGACTCGTTTTGAGGAAATTTTGCAGAATGAAATATTGCCAGTCATTTCAGGCTATTTTTTGTCAGTATTTGCCATTATGCTTCTCTTTTTTTCTTTTCCTTCAGTCTTTCATTGCTTGATTTTGAGACGTGTGTCCTGTAAATAATCCATAAAGGAAGAAACATTTTGTTTCACTTAAAATATTTCTTCTTGCATTGTAGGAGTAGAAAGCTAGCAAATTAATATATAAAAACAGAAACCATGGCCATACACCAAGCACTTTAACACATTTTACATTGCTTCTCCTCCAGGATTTATAGCCACTCTTAATGTGGACTGCAGAGAGAAAACTGAAGCTCTTGGGCTTGTCAGATAACTTAATTCCATCATTTTGTTTATATTTGTGAACAAAATATTTCTGCTTTGTTTAATGCTGAGAATTTAGTACGTACTGTAAATACAGATTGCGTGTATTGGGCTAGTTGTCAGCCTTTTCTTGATGGGTGCTAATCTCCACAACAGCATTTTGACCCCTTTCGTATAATTACTTCAGCAGTGTATGTATTCCTCCCTGTAGTTTCAATAACGAGACTGAATAGTTTAGTGGAATTGATTGAAAGTCTATGTGGTATAACTGAGGGGTTTTTTTATGAAGAACTTTTAAAATATCCAATAAAAAATGATTGGTTTAAGCATAATATATTCAAATGCAGGCATCTAAGAGAAGGAGAAATAGGTAACAAGATTTTAGCTATATATTATAAAACAGTTTGCAAAAGCAAGATTTACATTTCCTTTCTTTTTCATTTTAAAACCTTTTTTTAAATCATTTTCAGTAAGAAAACAAGGGAAAGAAGTGTAAGGAAAGGAGTAGCAAATCATTTAACCGTATGCCTACCACATTAGTTTACTAAGTAAGTATGTATAAAGAAGAATACATGTTACCTTACCTTCAGAAGATTTGAAATTCTTTTCTGATATCAGACTTAGCCCTTTACATTAAAATTTCAAAAAAAGTTAGGAATGGTATGTCTCATTGCACATGATGTTGTTAGACTGTTGATTTCTTGGCAAAAAGATTAATTTCCCATCGGAGCCTAATGAACTACATGGGCTCATTGTTTGTAACTCAGCTGTGTGGTCGAATTCCTAAGTTAAATGCTTGGACATTTTCATTTGATTATTTCTTGTGCAGAAGGATAATTTCCTGTAGTCCCAAAGAACAAACAAGTAAGCCACCAGTTTGCCTAGCTTGATCAGATTAGCTGATAGCACATATCTCCTGAGACAATTTGACAGTACAAGTTCATACACCAAGCATCTCTTTTGTATGCAAGACAATTGATTTAAGAAGAATGACATGTGAAATTAATTAAAAGTCTGACTTTATTTATTAATGCATGGTCTTTCAATTTTTGCATGTTTTGTAATATTTACTGCTTATTATTTTTCCAGAAGCAGGTCTTGATAGAAAACTGACATAATCTTCACTCCTTACAACATCTCAAAATGATATAATTACCACGTATCTTTTTCTGTATTCATTTTCCTTTTACTCACTTGGAATTAGTGATGTTATCTGTTATGTTAAACTCTTATCATCTATTAACACAAGATATTTTTATAATTTCAGTTGTACTGCATAGCTATAGTGTATAGAACTTTCATTACATCCAGTTGACACTTATTACCAGAACCAAATCCTCCATCAGTCATATTCATAAATATGAGAACATGTGTTGAAACAGTCAACTGAGAGTTTTCACACTGTTATTTTTTCATTTTAGTTCCTATGCTGAACTTATATTTTTCTCTAAGTAGCCCTGTCTTAATTCTTAAATATTTTTATATAAATTTTTGAATTAAGGCAGTTTAGTAGTAGCATTACATTACTGCCATTTAAATGATGTTAAGAAACAATGAATGCTTGTTCTGAGGTGAGTGGGAAAGAGCTGTTTAAATGTCTATTTTCATGAATATGTTTTTTTCAGGAAGTGAAGCATGGGTGACACAGGGTGCCATTTTTCCACACTTAGGCTTTTGTGTGGAAATACAGGTCGTCCTGTGGCTAATCCATTCCCCTATGTCCAATCTGTCCTTCAGTGTTTCTAAAAGATGAATAGAGCTGTGAACCCAGAAAAGGGTATTGTGATATATAATTGCAGTCCCATGCCTGTCTGATCTTCCTGCAAAGCAGTTTAACATACTCTAGTCAGCTGCAGTCAGTGTGAAGGGGTGTTAAAAATTGAAATACCTAAAACTTTTTACACACGGTTGAGAATTAAAAGTAAGGCATTACATTCACTACCCATGTCTGATTTTAAATTATTTATAATCTGTTACTGTTTAACACATTTATTCAAAGAGAACTAAAAAACGTTGAGTTGATGTTACACACGTTAATTGTGGGAACTCCTTCGCCGCCAGATGAGTACCCTTTTCACCTAGTAGAACATTTTAACCGTTCTGACACAGTAGTGATGGGGAAAGGTAAAGGATACAGTTTCTAAATGTGTCTTTGAATCCCATGAAAAGTAGTGCACTTAGCGAGTAACTTCAGAAGGGTACGTATGTATCACAGACAGTAGGTGTTACAGCCCTGGATATACTTTAAAGATTTGTGTATTCTGTGATTGCTCATTAAGAGACTGGAATGTCTTATCTATTAAGGGCGATTTAATATTTTGAATTGTTTATGAGATTAGGGTGGTGTGAGCCTTGTTTGAAGAGGGACTACACAGAAACATGGATTCAGTCTCAAGAATCTTACTTAAAGTATAGAGGATTGGAGTATTGAGATTGGGGTATTTAGATCTCAAAACCACATTCTTAATCTGTTGGGTAGATGTTCAGTAGTAAGCTGTGTAAAATAGGGTGATTTTCTGCTGACACACTGCAGCGGTTAAGTAGAGACAAGAGAATTCTGATACTTCTGTTATAACCAGGTGATTATGGCTGTAAACCAGAATTGTAGTATCACTTGTGCAGAATTAATATATACTTATATATACAAATAGGCTATCTGTTTAGCACATTTTTCATAATTATCTTTTTTTTCTGCCTTAGGCAGAAGTTAGCGATTATTGGTTACACTCTTGTTGGCACTTCTCTGTCAAACACATTTAGAGGAATTAGTGTCACAATAGCAAAAAAGACTGCAGCACTTTCTTTAAAATAATATATTTATTACACATAATAACTTGGTTAAGTTTTATACTTAATATCTTTTTTCTGTCACTTTTTACAGATTTAAATATTTTAGCCTACTCTAAAAGTATGGGAAAAGCTTTATGCATATTTTTGTGTTCTTAGGGTGTACTTTTTGACACTGAAAATAATAAGGACATTATTCTATTTAGCTGTGTAACCCCAAACAACTCTGCTACTCCTCTGCTGATGTTTGAAAATGTCTACTGACGGTATAGCCAAGGTAATTTTTTCAGAGCTTTCTGTTCATATAACCTGATAGCTTTATAAAGTTGGTAAAACTAATGTTTACTGCCGCATGAAACATTTTGAGGAAAGGAGTAGTTATCTTCTAAAACTTTTTGAGACTTTGGCCCTCAAAATTTTCCAGGAAAGAATTTGAACTTGACTTATTCTGGCAGATAATATTGCCAGCCTTTCATTCCTTTAAAATTTATTTTTCTTTTATCTTGTAAACATTAAAAAAAAAAGAAAGACTTGGAACAATTAAACAAATTGAGAAAGAGAATTGCTTTTAAGAATGTGGGGATAAACGTTTGGGTTTATGTTTCTGTTGTTTTTTTCAGTTTGCCCTTTTGTGCTTAACCTGTGTCTCAAAACAGCAAGATACCTTGCATACCAGATGTGCTGCATATGTTACCAATATATAGTAAAACTGAGTTGAGGACAGTGTGTCCCAGCTGCAAATTTGCCTTCTTTTGAAGGGTTTGTTACTTTTAACATACTGTAGTGTAATTCTTTTCTCCTGTTTGTCTTCTATACATTTTGGGGGTGGTGCGGAGAGGCAGATATGAATGAGATTATCAGAGCAGCCCATCAGGCTAGAGAGAGGCACAGAATGCAGAAGTGGAAGGTTTCTCTTCCCATCCGGGAAACAGATTTGGCAGTTAAAAAGCCCTAAGCTTGAATAAATGCTGCACAAGGAAAGAAAATGTGAAAAGTAACCAATATGGGGGTTTTGTTTGCAGGTTTTTTTATTATTTTATGGCAAATAAATAAAATTAAGAAGACCCAGTTCAGTGGCTATTTGATAGTGTGTGGCACATCGGGACTGCAGAAAAATGAGAGAAGGTCCTGCTTTGAGGTAAAATAGTTTTGTATTTGAAAATTTTTTATATTTTCAGCGGGTTTTTTAAGGTAGGGTTAGGGAAGTACAGCAGTGAAAGGAAGCTATGTAGGCAAAAGTTCTCAATAATTTTCTTTTCAGGGAGCCAAGAAAACTGTTCTCTATCTGGCATCTGCTGTGCCGGGATATACCAAGAGGGGGAGTCTGACAGTTTTCTACCCATGGAAGGTAGCTTTGAAGTAGTCTTTGGTTTTGGGTGATGAAAATGAAAGATGCATATGTCTTCACATGGAAGTGCACCATAGATGGTATAAACCCCCTACTTCTCCGCCTGAGCGACCTGAAAAAAGGAATTAGTAACGTATTTTCAGTAGCCTTTTTACAACTGCCTGTTTTCATGCCCCAAGACCACAAGTGAGGAATTTTTGACCTTTCTCAACATTTATAAGCACTACCTGTTCTTAAAGGCAGTACTATAGACTGACGTGAGTCACATCATACAAAAGTGCATACTTTTAGATCTGTTGACTAATATTTATTTTTCTTGTTTCTTAGCAGGCATACACTGTATCAAATATAAAACCGGAATAAAAACAAGACACACACAACTGAGATTTTTTAAACTGAATTTAAAAGGGGACATTGCAGAAAAAGCATGTATTTAGAGGTCAAGAGTTCAGTATAGTATTGGTAAGAAAAGCTATAAATGTCTTTGATTCACTAGTCAAAATATAGGTAGAATTATTCTCTTCTCATATATATTTAAAAATAACTTTTTATAAGAAGTTAAGAAGAAGAGGCAACGCAATTTTATAAGAAGACAAGAGGCAACACAATTTTTTGTACTAATGATAACAACAGTATTTGTTTTCTGGTGGTATTTAGATGTCCCAGTTGGAATCGGTGGCTTTGCCAAGTATGACTGGCCAACTGTAGTGTATGTTCATACAAGTCCAAGCCAGGGATCTATTCCATCCAGTATCTGGATTTTAGCAAAGATTTATTTTGCTCAGAAATTATATCTTCTTGCCACTTATAACCCATAGTGATAGAAGGTTCTGTTTAAAAACAAAATCCGGTTATTTGCCTAAATGGGCTTTTTATGCCTGTTCTAGAAATCCAACACAATATAATGAATCTGCCTATTCATTATATTTTACCTTTGGCACTACATCAGTTCACAAGTAAATGCTAGTCAGAACAATAGATCTTCCTACTAATTGTTGTTAGTCTTGTGAAGAGCAATGAGTAACGTGTTTGAAATATATCCAAACAGCAAATTAACATATAAATAACCAGAAAAAAATAATGTAATGGATCAATACCTATTGAAATATTTTCTAAAAGCAGATGCTGTACTAATGTGTGTTTTCATGTGAGTGATTTATTGTTTTTGACCATGTGGAGCGAAGTAGAAGATTGTGTTAATTCATCAGGTGAAAAATTGTATTTATAATAGACCAGTATATTCTGGATCTCAGCTTCTTTCTAACATGCCACAAGGCTATATGGTATTCCAAAGTCTAGATGTATAATTGCAGTCACACATGAGGAAAGATGTAGGCCAAATTAAGTGGATCCACAGGAGAACAAACGGAATAAGTGCAACTTTAGAAGGTATGACCTAGAAAGATGTACTGAAGAGACTAGAGTTACTGAGTTTTAGAGAAGAGATTACTAGCATGATAGTTTTCAGTGGGTAAAATTCTGCCTTAAGAGTAACAAACTGTTCTTTCCATAAAGTGGGAAGATTACAAGAAGAAATGTGTGCAAACTGACTTGAGGGAGATTTAGGTTAGACATTAGGAAAGATTACAGCAAGGCAAATTTGTGTTGTGCATCAGGGAAGACTTGCCAATAGAATAGGTTCTCTTGGGAAGCTGTGAAACAGGAGAGTTTTACTTTCATGTTAAAATATTATCTGTTGGGAATAGTAGCATCAAGTTGAAGCAGACAGGTGGACTAGGTGACTGGAAGTCCCTTCAAGTCTTATCCTCCAAAATGTGCGCTTACCTGAAACTTACTTAGAAAGGTGAAACATATTTAAGCATCTGACGTTAGGGCAGTTTTCTGTTGACTGCTGAAGTGAATAGGCTCATGAGAAGACACACTAGGATCTGAAGGTATTCAGGGGACAAATAAAACCTCAAGAAAACAACCAGTGTTTTAAGTATTTTATTAGCTGAATCATGCCACATTTTGAGTTGCAGATGTAATTTAAAACAAAAAAGGAACAGAAAATCTCATGATTTATGTAGTTACAGATCACTCTTTTAAGTGCTGTTTACATTGCAAGCTCTTAGCACTTGAAGGCGTCCTGAAGCAGGGCCTTGCTCTGTTCACTCTTCTTCATATACAAAGAGCAGTGAAATTAGAATATTAGTATCATTCACTTTCTGGTATTTCTTATGGGATGAGGATTTGGGTTAAGGATTGTTGAGCTCTGCTGGTCTGTTCTTGTTACCCCAGCACCTGGAGGGCTTATCTCCAGGTGGCCCTATGGCTGCTCTGACCTCTGGTAGAGGAAGCACAGAACCATCCCCACAACGGGGTGAGCTGCAAATAGCTTCAGAGCCGTTATCTGTCAACTTGTGCCTGTTTGGTGCTACGGGTGATTAAGAGCTTTGTGTTCATTGCTGTCTGTAATGGTGTGTACCTTGATGCAATACTGTCCAATTTTTATGATGTCTGCATGGTTTCAAATCCAGTAGCTAAAGGAAAATTAGCAAATCATGCTGACAGAAAGGGTCATGGGTCGAGATAAGGACAGGGAGAGATCACTCACCAATTACCATCACGAGCAAAACAGACTCAACTCAATGAAATTAATTTAATTTATTGCCAATCAAAATCAGAGTAGGGTAATCAGAAACAAAACCAAACCCTAAAACACCTTCCCCCCATCCATCCCTTCTTCCCAGGCTCAACTTTACTCGCGATTTCTCTACCTCCTCCTCTCCTGAGCAGTGCAGGGGATTGGGGAATGGGTGTGCGGTCAGTTCATCACACGTTGTCTCTGCTGCTCCTTCCTCCTCCCTCTCTTCCCCTGCTCCAGCGTGGGGTCCCTCCCACAGGAGACAGTCCTTCATGAGCTACTCCAATGTTAGGTCCTTCTCACAGGCTGCAGTTCTTCACGAACTGCTCCAGTGTGGCTCCCCCATGGGGTCACAAGTGCTGCCAGCAAACCTGCTCCAGCGTGGGCTCCTCTCTCTCTGGGTCCACAGGTCCTGCCAGGAGCCTGCTCCAGTGCAGGCTTCCCACGGGGTCACAGCCTCCTTCAGGGCACATCCACCTGCTCTGGCATGGGGTCCTCCATGGGTTGCAGGTGGATATCTGCTCCACCGTTAACCTCCATGGGCTGCAGGGGGTCAGCCTGCCTCACCATGGTCTTCACCAGGGGCTGCAGGGGAATCTCTGCTCCAGCGCCTGGACCACCTGCTCCCCCTCCTTCTTCACTGACCTTGGTGTCTGCAGAGTTGTTTCTCTCACATATTCTTGCTGCTCTCTCTGGCTGCTGTTCTGTGTAGCAGGTTTTTTCCCCCTCCTTCTTAGATATGTTACCACAGAGGCGCTACCACGCTGTTACCACATTGTCACTGATGGGCTCGGCCTTGGCCAGCAGCGGGTCCGTCTTGGAGCCTGCTGACATTGGCTCTGTCAGACACGGGGGAAGCTTCTAGCAGCTTCTCACAGAAACTACCCCTGTAGCCCCCCTGCTAACAAAATCTTGCTATGCAAACCCAATACAGTCATACTCCACAACTTTTGCTTGGAGCAAATCCTGTCTCGAATTTTTTCATGTCTCTGGAACAGTTACGGACTACTAAGTTGTTCTCCTTAGAGGTGTAGAAGAGCTGGGTACTAGTTATTGTTTCCTTGAGCAGCACTAACATTTCTTTAAAGACAGGAAATAAGAAAGTTTTTAGAAGTTACTGTATTGCAAGTTAAAATTTCTTTACCCCTTTATACTAGTTTGTCAAAAAGCACTCACATTTTATGTGGTTCTGTGGTGACTGCTAATTAATCATGACAATGATGTTATATGATATCTTTTGTACTTTGCTACAGTTTTTATTGTATTAAATTACATGGTTTTCTGCATGATTCTTTCAATATAAATTTATGGCTTTAAGGAAGGAAAGAACCAAACCACTGCTCCATTATTCAGAGTTGTACATGTTTTGGAGATGTGCATCGTGGATCTGGGAATAGATTTAGCCTCAAGAGAATCAAACAGTTGTTTGAAATGGTCACTGCTTGAGTATCACCTTGCTTATGGCTATGAATTAATTGAGATTAAATTAAAATGATTGTGAGATGCTTACTTTTCCTGTGCATCGACAGTTCCCACTATCTGTTAATGCTTTAGAAGTATTATTTAGTCATTAAAAAAATGGATGTGCTTCTGGGTTCCTCTTTTGTTCTAGCTTTTGCCTTTGTTTTTCTAAATACATGCTGGTAGATGAAGTAAAGAGTCTTCAGCTTCATTTATTGTGAGAAGATCTCGTAACTGTTGTAAGCATTTTTGTATGCTTGGCTATAAAACTATATAGATTGTACCAGATGCTGCCGTAACTTATTTGATAGAATTATAATGGATGCTGATGAGACTTAGAGTCAAGACTTTAAAGATAAAAAACCCTTTGCTGTGTGGGTTTTTTTTTTTGGTAGTATATAGTAACAGCCCCATTTTATTGAATCTTTTCACCTTTCCATTATTTTGATTCACATTTTAGTAAAACTTTTTATTACAAGAAGTTTTATGTCTTCCCTAAAGACTATAACAACATTAAAAATGTATTTTACCTGTTATTTAGGTAATAAGTGGCACGATTTTCAAGTGGACTGAAGAACCGAGAACTCCCATTGCCTGCAATTAGAGATGTGCTTCTGTTTAATTATGCACTGAGGCCTTACCTAGAGCCAGAACAGTACCCTTGAAGTCACTTAACAAATCTAGAGATGCTCGCAGTTCACAGAAGAAGTACAAGAAAAAGATTGTTAAATTATACATGAGCAAGTAGTTAAAATAACAGAATTTATGAACTATCGTTTCTCCTCAGTGTCTCTTCACAGGCTTAATGCTTCTCTCCAGCTAGAATTGCCTGATTTCTTCAGCGGTCCTTGTCCACTTCCAGCATGCTCCTTCTGCCTTCTGTCTTGTATGCTCTCCCAGGTGAATGCAGCTTCATTCTGCACACATGTGTGGGAACACGGGCAAAAAAGGAGATGGTCAAGGGATCTGTTATGATTCTGAACATCGTACTTTTCTTCCCTAGTTTCTAGGCTCTCTTAGAAATAGATTCCATACTAGCTTTGCCTGTATACTGGTATAACTATATGTATAGCCTTGACTGTCCCTCTACTCATTATAAAATTCTTCCAGTCTGATTTTTAGGTTAGAATATGGCTGGCCATATGATCTAGTTCATTGGGCATTAGAGGGTATTCTGTACTAGCTAATGAATTACCAGTATTCTGACTTAGTTTTGTTAGAATACAGTCTGAAAATTTTCTTTTCTAGTACTGACAGAGAACTAAGATGAACAAGGAATTTGTGTCCTTTTTATAATTACTTCCTCTTTGTTAGATAGGAATTTTTCAGGAGATGACTCAGTTGCAAACTTCTGGGCGACTGGTCCCTTAGGAAGCCATTACAGATCATAGAATCATAGAATCAGAATAGTTTGGGTTGGAGGGGACCTTAAAGATCATCTAATTCCAACCCCCCTGCCATGGGCAGGGACACCTTCCACTAGACCAGGTTGCTTAGATGCCCACACTGGGGAGACCAAGTCTATATGTAGTTAAGCTCATATATTTTCACATACATTTTATTGTAGTGTTACCCTTTTAAGATTTCTTCTTCAGTTTTGTGAGCTCTAGCATGGTGAGAGCTAAAATGCATTAGATTTATAATAATTTTTATTATTAAACCCAGTTCATAGAAATTATGTATGTTTAATAATTTGTATTATGGTGTAAAATGAACATGAAGTCTCTGTTTGTTACAGGAATTTTAATGAGTAGTTTGAAAATTATTTTTGGTTCACAAGATGAGATTTGCAAGCCTCCATTTTTCAGCAGACAAATGATGGAAGTCGAATTAAAAGGAGTAGCTTGTCTCTCAGGTTTATTCTAATGCTATGACTTTCTGACATGATGTTGAAGATGTCAGATCTATCTCTAGGCTTATATAATTCCTGTTCACTGTAACGGGAACTGCAGACACCTGTGCATCTTTAGGCAGGCAGGTTCTTGAATTCAGTAAAGCTGTCCAGTAGTAGAGTGGCATGTCAAAACACAATTTTCTTCCTAAGAAAACAGAGCAATCATATTTTCTTCTTCAGATTTTTTTTTTAGAAAAAGGGAAAAGAACACAGTAAAATTTCAATGGAATTAGCGGTAAAAAGAGCAAGAAAAGGACTGCAATTTGCAGCATATTTTCATTTTCTAATAGTTTATAATTATAAAAGCCAAACAGAGAAACCTTTGCCTTAGAACTACTCATTTGTTTGATTGCTTTCTCCTGCACTTATTTACGTTATGGTTTAAAAGTGGTCAAGGTTAAGCAGAGATGTGCTTACTAACTGTGATTTAATCCTGACTTCTTCTCAATGTAGCTTCATCTTTTAAGATAAACTGTAGCATTTAAACTAAAAAGAGCTATTCTGAATCCATATATGAGAAAAGATTATGTACAAACACAAAGAAAATAAAGAGTTTGTAATGAAGCCTCACTGTTAATTTACATTTTGAAAAAACAAAAAGTTGCCATAGTAACATGTAGGTTGCAAAAATTTTCTAAATCTGATGTATTAGACTGAGGAAACTCTTAACTTGCGTGACATGTTTGTCAAGTTTTGTGAATAAGAAAGATTATAATTCTCTGCATTTCTGGGGTTGGCCTCAAATAGTTTACGTTTGTGCAAAACATAATAAAATATGAAGGCATTGGTAAGTTACGCAAACTGAGCCTTTTCCAATCAGCTTTCTAATTATGTTGTTCCCAAGATAATTGTTGTTTGTTTTTTTCCCTAAAAAAATAGTAAAATATATAGGTGTTTTTCAGTATAAGAATTTGTTGCAGCTCTGTTGTTCAGCAATTGTGCATTTAATATTGATGATTCTTAAATATGTGGGACAGTATTTTCTCTCTTTTCTCATAAATTTCTTTTTAATTCTATTTAATTCACTAATTCTTTTTTCTAGAACAAACTTATCAGTAATATTTTCTGTATGAAACAGAGCTTTGGTAAACAAATGAAAAGATAGAGTTAATAGTGAGACACATTTTTGCTACTTTAAAAGGCCAGTTTTAATACTGTGCACTATGAGTATTGTAAACTCTAGTTCTGACTGCCACGACTGCTCTGTTAGCTTTCTAAGTCCATGTGCAGCCAAACTGAGCAAATTACTTTTATGGAGCAATTTGCAGGGTCAGTTGTTTAACTAGTTAATTTACTGCATATCTCAAGTCTCAGCAAACAGCCAGATTTTATTTTCAGTGCTATTTATATATTTTATACTGTTTAAGAATTATGAAAGAAATAATAATATTTGCCCCCAATCATCATCTAATGCTTTCTAAATATCGTTGTGTTGGCTCTAGCTCTACTGATGATGGCCAGTGACCTTTTGATTCATGGGACATCTGAGCTATTTAACTTTTTAAGGTGAAGTTTTTGCTTATGCCTGATCCAGTTGAGTGTTATAACTTGAATAATTCTTACATACTGGTATGTTAGATTTAAAAATAGATCTCATTTTTGAATATGTTAAATGTAATAACAGAAACTACTTACCACTAGACAGCACTAAGGTATTCCACAATTTTTTAGCTGCAGTTCTATTGCAAAGTCTCCTTTTCCATTATAAATTATTAGTACCTTTTTTTTAAGTAACACTTAAGTTCTTTTCTATAGAATCATAAAAAATAAGTCGAAAGCCCACAGCAGAACTGAGTACACCTAAACCATTGCTCTGCTTTAAGACCTGTGATGATGGACAGCTTTCCTGGATTTTCGTGCTGCACTCATCTATTATGTCTGCATTTACTCTGAGTGGTTGCTGCGGTATCAATCATTTTGTCATGTGGGAAGGCTGGAGCAGAAAGCACACACACACAGAGCTCTTTGAAATCCTAACATACTTAACCCAATTAAATCATAAAATGGTACTTTATGTATGATTGCTGGGTTGCAGTTGCAGAATGTGGCAAATCAAAAAGCAGTGTTCACTCCCTGTCAGAGAGGAGGGAGGACCTGCTGAGGACGCCAAGGATCAGCAGTGAGGTGTGGCATCCCTAACTGGGGAGACAGTCCTGGGACAATTTTTCTCCCTCACTCTTCTTCCTTGGCTCCTGCCCTTGAGTGGGCTGTAGCCATTTTTTTATGCCTGCTTGTTGCCACCTTTGTGTTTGCACCTCATGCAAGGATGTTTTACATATGTGAGATGCATGTTCCTTGTTTTCCTTGTTATGCTGGTTCTGCTGAACTCCCAAGGCTACATTCCTTCAGTAACCAGTAACTGGCTGTGATTTGTGTTTATACTCCCTGCCTCTGCCATCATCCTGTGCTTACACCCTGGGGGGCCCTACTCCACATCATTGCAGCATCAAAATGGCTTCTGGTACTGCCCTGAGTGCTCTTCTTCTGCTTTTCCAAAATATCCCAGGTCAGCAAACCACTAGTGGTTTTAGAGTTTGCCAAGGGTTGCTATTTAATGGTATTTCAGAGTCTTTAAATGCAGAGTTTATGCATGTTGCTGTTTAGCAGTAGCATCCATGAAGCTCTTGACCACCTACTGTGTTTGCCCAGGACTTGCTGTGTGTCTTGCGAACACAGTTCGTAACAATGTATTCGATATTGCAACTAATGTCTTTCTCATGTTGCTTTGCTTCACACAGGAGAGTAAATGTGTAAGGGAGATTTTTTATTGATTTTTTTCCTGTTTTAAAAATACACGAATTCCTCTTTGTTTGAGGTAGAGAAGGCATTCAAAGAAGCACACCTTGCTCTCCAGCAGTACGATTTCTGACAGTTTTGAAGGAAAATTGGCAAAACTCTGTCCAATGGGAGCAAACTGGGAAATAGTAGGATAAAAAGTCAGGTTGTAAATCCATTTTTATGTAAACATTTGGTTCTTGGAAGCATTTAGGACAACAGTTGCTGCTGTTGTCAATCTTGAATATTTTTGAAAATCATCCACCTCTAATTGCTACTCTGTAAAGTCTGACTTTGTGTTTCTGTTTTCAAAAGTATGTAAAAAAATAAAAAAGTATGTAAAAGTATAAAAAGTATATAAACCCAAATATATAGCTTATTTCTTTATGATAGAGATGGTAATTAAATTGCATCTTAGAGTGCAAAATCTATTAGGAAATATTCCTTGCGTGTGCTTAACTAACATCCGTCTTCTGCATTTTTGTATGCTAGGGCGCTGTAAGGGCCAGCAGCTCCCTGGCGTTAGGGTGCGGGGGGTGCTGGGGCTCCCCAGTACACCCGGCCGGGCAGGGCCTGGCAGCCAGGTCCCGTCACACCCCAGCCAGGAGCAGGGCAGCTGGGGGCATAGGGGCAGCCTGAGCCCTAGGCATTGGGCACCTCCTGGGGGACAGGGACAGTCCAAGGCCAGGCTAGGCCATGGGCCCATGGGTGGGCCTGGCTCATCAGGGCCCATGGCCGGGCAGGGCAGGGCTGTGGGGAGCTGGAGACCGGCCCTGCTGTGGCGTTTCTGGGATGAGGACTGATGGTCCTGGGGGGCTGGAATGGGGTCCTGGGCTGTGGGCAGGGTGTGCCAGACAGGTTCATTAGTGCCTGCAGGGCCCTGACATTGTATCTGCTTTTGTAGCTGATCCAGTAAGAAAGCCACTTAAAAGTATTATAAATGCAGCTCAAGCATACCAGCGTGCATTGACACACTGATTTATTTTGCATATTATGTGGCAGACATATACTTGTGTTTTAAAGACCATGCACATTACTTTATGGATGTGGTAATGGGTCCTGAACAAGCTCGATCTGGACTGGCAGCTGAAAAGAACTTGAGTCCTATGCTTAGGATGATTGATATGGCACTGCTTGATGTCAGTACTTTGGGGAAGTAGGATCTGTGCTTCTGAAAATGCCACTTCTTCAGAAAGATAGAAAAGGAATGCAAAAGAGGAAGGGTAATACTGAATTGAACTGTATTGGACTTTATCTAAGTCATCACTGACATATCAGTTAGGTCCTCCTCTAAGCTGTGTACAACAAGAATTTTGTTGCGTTTTAGTAGTACCCGAAAGCTTTAGAAAGGCACAATGTTGTCTTCCATGGATGTGAATTTGTGAAGTGTCTTAGGATGCTTCTCAAAAGGCAATGTTATACCACTGCAGGATACTTTTAACTACTACTTTCATCTCCTTTCCAGTTTCCTTTCTTCCACCTGATGCTCCAGCCGTTGAATAACATTGAATATGGGACATCATAGTTGATCTACAGCAATGGGCTGTATTGCCATGACGTAGAGTTTAGGAATCATTGTAGTATCACACAGAAGAAGATGTTCAGAAGTAGTGAAAAGGTATAGTTATACACAGTAATCTTAAAACAAATTGTAGAAATCAGGAGCAAATTGTGCACAGTTAAATTGTTTTTTCCTCTCTCTATATTGCTTACTATGATGTTACAACAATATGACTTGCATCCCCAGAAGTAAAGTAATACTTTACTGTATTTGTGAATGGATAGAGTAGTTCATATTTTAGATATTGTCATGCTTGAATCATAGATAAACATATTGATTCATTTAAACTGCAGTAGCCAGGACACCTTTGTATTCCTGTATGCAAAAGACAGGCTGCTATGTCAATGAAACCCACGCTGTCCTTCTGTGGGATAATTTCCGTAGCTTGCCATTATGATTTCTCTTCTCAAATGACATTTGACAGCGCTATGATGTGCTGTTGGTAAATCAGTAACCAGAATTCTTTTCTCACCCCTCCAGCCAGAACACTGTGTACTCTTCCTAAATTCTGCAAGTATCTCAGAAGGTCTCTGTGTACAGATATGTGCAATGAATCTTTGCTGGTGAAACAGTAGTTGTCTTTCCCTCACCCCACCACTATGAAGGCTTTACTTTGTATATCAGTTGTATCACAATCCCAACTGTCCTGAAGCTTTGTGAAGCTTACGTACAGTTCTGAGGCTTGACAGGCTTAAATGCACAGTGGATGGTAGTCTGACCACATTTTGTTTTAGCTGTAAGAGTGACTGCTTGGAGCAGTGTCGATGTGCTGTACTTGTAAGAGAGCTTGCATACATGTTCATTTGCATCTCAGTATATGAAACGTGCTTTTGATTTTCAATTGTTTATACTGACTGCAATTTGGTTTTTGGATGAAGATAGGAAATGGTGTGACCACATAAATGGTATACTTATTGAATCTTTAGTTCAAACAAGTGATGAAAGGTTTAGTTATATTTTGGAATCCATGCTTTTCATATTCTGTACAGGCAAAAATATTCTTAGTTATATATACTTAATGTGCAGCATCAAGAAAATTGAGTAAACATGTTTAAAGTGCATGTTTGTGTTCTGTGGTATTAGGTGTACATATACCGTGAATATGAAGGTGAAGAACATTTCATAAATGCAGTATGCAAAGGACTTGAATATTCTGACTAAATGCTTATTAGTATACGTCATAAGTTTTAAGGAACTTTGTTTTTCAAAGGTTTGTAACGAGAGGTGGAAGATTGAGAATAATTATACCCCTGTCAGCTAGTCAAAGACAATTGCTGCCTATCAGTTAGTAACGGTAAATTCTGAGCTTGCAGACTGAAGCATTTGTTGGCAAAAAGCTGCTTCAGCCCTAACTATATGTATTACACGTTTCCTTATAAATGAGAAGTTAAGAGTCTTAAACACTGTAGGTCCCATCTGTCTTTTAATCAGCTCTGCAACTGTTTCTCAAGTCCTTTTGCTCTCTTTTTCCCCTTCCCAACTTTTAATCATCTAACTAAATTTTTCAAGTTAAGCACCTGAACTTCAATTGTAGACCATAACAGCCAGCTACATTATATTCTGTCTATTAACTGAGTTTGTGGGAGGTTTTTCCCCCTTAGTCCTACCAAGGACTGTTTCAAAATGTCATTGCTTTTGTTACTGGAAATCTGATTTTTTCCAGCCTTAATTTATTTGTAGTATGTATCCATTTGTTATTTTGCACTTTCCTTCCTTCCAGTGTTTATCCCTGCTGAAATTATGAATATACTCATATTACTTCTCAGCCTTTATTTTGCCACACTAAAGAAAAAAAAGCCATTTTTCCAGCATTACTTCAGAATGTGTACTTGCAGTACACTTGTCATTACTTCTTTCCCTGACAAACACTGGCTTGAAAAGGTATAATCTGAATTTTAACTGTCTTGCAGTGGCGTTGAGCACTAATGTTTATATTTGCCTCCCTCTTTAGCAGTACCTCTCCTGTTCCCATTTGTTAGGATAGCAGTTGTCCTTTCACAGCCTCATAACAGTGATAATATATAGTTAATCTGTCATCAGTTCATCATTTTAGTCCTTTTTCCTCCTTTTCATTTCCAACTAGTAAATTCCCAAATTTTTCATATAAATTATTTTTAGTTCCTGCCTACTTGGCTTTCCACTTCATTGTTCTCATCCCACTTCTCTTAAACCCATCATCAGAAAGGCATTCAGTTTCTTCCTATGTTGTATTTTGAGTTTTTTCTGTATTAACAATGCCTCTAAAATTTGTGTCTCAGAATTCTTCTGTGCTTCTAATTTAGATGTACAATAAAAAGAACTCAGTAACCACATTCGCAGTAACATTTTAGTTTGCACATAAAAAAGCACTGGGCCAAAAAGCAAGACTTAAGATTTGATATGGGTTTAAGCTGGCATTTGGAGGTTAGATTTCCAAATTAAAACTGGTGCCTACCAGTCTGAAGACTTGATCAAAACTAATATAAGCTTGTATAGCTAACTCATTTTTTTAGGACTTGTATCTTATAAAATAATATTCCAGGCTTTCATAATTAAATTAGAAAAAACATGTTCTTTCTTTCTTTTTCTTTTTTTTTTTTTTAACAGAACTGAACTCATAGTGGTTGGTTTAGCTATGGCGATATCTAATGAATCACCTCTAATTTATACTCTGTATTTTGTCTTCTTGTTTGTAGCTATAAAACCACTCAAAATGTGTGATGGTTTTCATTTAGATGGTTTAGGAAAACTATCAGCAGAAGAATTAGTGGGGTTATTTGTTCTCTGACAGTTGCACAATTTTTTTTTTTCCTTTTTTTGATACCTGCTGTTTGAGAAATGTAGTTTGGAATTGCTACAGCTTTTACATCTACAAAGAAAAGCATAGTGTCTTGTGAATTTGACTGCATATTTTCCAGTGTATTAGGGATGTGGGCTTTTCAAGTTGGTTTTGTATTTTTAAGTATTTTTACTGTAAACAGATGATCAGGGTGTGGGAGAGGAATAATTTCAGAGTTTCTCATGTTTCTTTTTTTAAATTTAAGAACCCCTTTAAATTTAGAAGCCCCAAAAGACCCTACTGAAAAAAGTGGAAATTATTCAACATAAACTGTGACAGAAAAGATTTGGGTTTTGGTCATGACGTATCTGTCTTGATTTAAAAAAAAAATAAAACTTTTTTAGCAATTGAATAGGTGAAATTAGATTCCCAAATACATATTGTTTCCTAGGGAGGATTGTTTCACGTTGCTCACCTCTTTCATTTGTGAGGGAACATCTCAACTTTCTCTTTCAGACCAGCATAAGTGGCTGCAAATAGTAACATTTCACTGGCTTTGGAGTGGAAGATTAGTGCAGTTGTATGTTGTGAAACTCTAGTTTCCATTTTTTATAGGAACCACTTGGCTGACTTAATTTCACTGAAAGGTTAACAGAAGTTTATGATTCTTTTAGGTGAACCATGGCTCAGCTTTGAACCAAACCATATATCAAGGAGAGGTTTCTGATTTTATTCAATGCCAGCATAAATTGGATGGTCTGAGATCCTGAGATGTCTAATCCTGAAATTAACTGCAGAATTTAGGGCTATGAACTCATATGAACTACAATGAGCAAAGAAAAAACACCGTTTTCCTGTAAGCTGTTTTCCATCTCTAATTCTCTCATGCAGTATGTCCTTTATTCTATGGACCGATCTCAAAATTCTGTCCTGGTCTCTTGTGTCAGAGACAGTGATGAAAGTGTTACCTGCTGATGGCCCTTTCGTTGTATCATTTGCCCTCAGGAGGATTTTGGAGGCATATGCTTTATAAATGGCATCTTCTATCTTCTTTTGAAAATTGTTAATACACATTTAAAAGGAACAGGCTTAACACATTTACAGCACAGCGCAAACTATAAACTTGATTTATATGGAAGTACATATTTCACTGGAGAAGGCAGTGTACCCTAGCTGCCTATAATCTGACTGTAAATTTACAGGGGTTTTTTTTAAACCTACAAACTAAACTAGAATTGTGATTTTCTGAAAATGGAGTATTTTGGCTGAGTTGTGTGACCTCCTTTCATCTGTAAATACATCAGTATTTACATTGCTTCACAGTAACCGCTGATTAAGGATTTCTATTTTGGGCTGTGATTTTTTACTGTAATGTATGTTTCTCAAATGCTGCAGCAAAAGCTGGAGATACGCCTTTCAAATAAAGTTTTTTCTGTTGAAACCTTTGAAGGGAAAAAAAAAGTAAAACTGTTATAGAATTTAAACCCTTCAAGTGTGATTTGTATATGCTATGACTTTTTCATTATTTACTAACTTGAGATGCTATAAATCTTATCCTTGGAATCAAAATATTCTGCTCAGTGGCTGCAGCAGTAGCAGCGCTTAGACAGCAAGTAGCGAGTTCAGCTGACAAGATTCTGGCTTGCGTTTCTCTAACACAAACATGGCTCATAGAAAATGGATACATAGACTAATTCTGGCAGGAGTACTGTGGGCTCGCAAAGGAAGAAGTTCTGCGCAGGTTGGAGAGCTGTGCAACTGATCTAAACACTGCTCATCTGAGTCACCGAACAGGCTGGGTTAAAATTCCTCAAATGTAAATAAGATTTATTAGTTTCAGCAAGCAAACCTGCAGAATTTGATAAATGTCTACAAAAGACATTTTAAAAGATAGCTAGAAAGCTTTCTTGGCCTGAAATTCAACCAGCTTTGAACTTATCTGTATACTGTTTAATTAATGTCTTTGTGGAACAACATTAAAATAATACTGTGCTCTAATCCTCTAAGAAGTAAGGCTGTCTCGAACTACAGCTGAATTACATGCTGCATAAATTAAAATTTGCAGCGCACAGTGTCTTTCTGGAGCTTTATTAAGTGGTGTGATTATGCAAAAATAGAAAAGTATGAAAGTAGACGTTTCCATATAATCATTACTGTGCTGTTATCTTCCATTTTTTTGAACATTTAAGTCCATTTCCACTTAGAATTAGCATGTTTTTGTTCAATTATTTCATCTATTACTGTTAAGAAGAGCATGCTCCACAGTTTGTGTTGTGCATCTGGATTTTTTTTTCTAAATTCAATGTGCTTAATAGAGGGAAAAAATTCATTTATTTCAGCATGTCGTTAATTTTCTCAATTTACTCTGCTTCTGGGTCAATAGAATAGGGTTTTCAATGTAGTGTAAACTAATACCAGACAGAATAAAGTGTTATTAACACAAATGACATGTTTTTAAATAAGAAATATTATCAAATACTGAATGTATTTAGTCTGTACAGGACTAGGCTTTGAATAAGTCTGGAATATAGCTGGCATATTAACACTGCTCATCAAGCAGAAAGAGGGAAAGGCTGCCCTTCAGAGATGGGGGTTAATTTAATCTAAACTGCCTGATGGTCTTCAGTTCAGCAGCTCCATTTTGCCTGATGGAAGAGCAGAGGTGAGCCATCACCCTGTCCCCTGCCTGTCCCTGCCCCGTCCCTGCCCCAGCACAGGTGGGTTCAGGGTGGGCTGGCACATGCTGCCACACCGCTCCCAGTGAAACAGGCAGCCAGAGCGAAGGGCTGCTGAGGGTCTCTGCGGCACCTGTGCTGCTGTGCCAATAGTCTGCAGCAAAACATCAGCAGGTGGAAAAAAACCCCATGTAAATCTGCTTCGTTGCTATGAAATCAATAGGGTTAGAGATTCGCCTTCCCTGGAGGGTTCCTTTTATTTGATGGCAAACAGTAAAAACTGACTCCAGGATATTAAACTGAGATCGTCTTCCTTCTTCATCTAACTGTCATAGAAAAGCTGACTTCAGTCCCGGTGAACTGAAGTATCCAGGGTCTTCCACGCAGGGGACAATGACCTTGATCATTGCTCTAGACCACAGAGGTCCACTTCCCATGGCCTCTCTGCTCCTACTGCCAGGGACTCAGGCTGGCAGGGCAGCTGCTAAGATGTAAGCAAAGAAACCGTCAATTGCCTGGGAAATCTGGAAGAATTGCTGGCAGCCCAGGTTCTTCCACACTATATGAGAAGGATGATGTGCATGGGGAAGGATCTTTCTATATATAGATCTGAAATTGAATAATCTGACAATGGTACCTATTTACTCTTTGTTTCAAAAGGTATATTCACAGAGGCCAGTATCAGGCAAAGAAAGGCACTTTGTTGTTATTTTTGCTATCCTGATAGTTATTTTTGGAAAGTATGAACTAGTAGATTCAGTTATCTGTGAATATAGTGGTGGGAAGACATGAGCCTTTGCATCTGTTTTCAAGAGTCCAGCTGTGCACACACTGACACTATGAATTATATGCTGACCTTAATTCATATTACAGTGCCCCTTGACAGTGTGCCAGCTGTGAACATGCACATGAGGTATAACAGGATCTGTCCTTGTGTGCTATCATGAAAATACGAACCTTGTCAGCCTTCTTTTAGTTACCTTTGCCTTGTCAGATACTGTAAACAAGGATATTCAATGTCACAAAGTATATTGAAGATACTGATACTATCTGTCAGCAAGATCTAATTGGCTCATGTTGGATCAGAATACTAATTGCATATAATGCAACCAATTGGAGAGAGTGAGGCAGAATTTGTGATCATCTTTTTAAACTAGACCTCACAGTCAACTTCACTGTATACACATGAAATGGTAGTTATCTTTTCATTAGATGGAAATAAGATTAGAAGTTGTTGGAATGGAGCGTTGCCAAAGTTTTCACCACCTTATTTTACCATTGGTATTCAGTCTAAGAACTGAGGGAGCCCTGTTGGTTTTAAATTGTTTAAAAAACTAATTTCCAGTAAAAAATTCCAGATGAAAATGCTCACTAATCAAATTAAACCAGCAGATAACTTGGTTTGCACCTGGTTGATTTTAACGGAAGGTAAGGACAGTTTTTTAGGTAAATGGGTTTTGCAATTTGAAATGGAATATTTTCTGAAGTGGAATAAAAAGCAGGGGAGTAATATCACAAACAACTGCAGTATTGTCATTACCAAGGAGCAGAAACAGTCTGTTGTCCAAAACTTAGTAACTGCTCACCTGTCCTGGTTTCAGCTGGGATAGAGTTATTTTTTTTTTCCTAGTAGCTGGTATAGTGCTGTGTTTTGGATTTGGTAGGAGAATAATGTTGATAACACACTGATGTTTTAGTTGTTGCTAAGTAGTACTTACACTAGTCAAGGACTTTTTCAGCTTCCCATGCTCTGCCAGGTGCACAAGAAGCTGGGAGGGGGCACAGCCAGGACAGCTGACCCAAACTGACCAAAGGGCTATTCCATACCATATGACATCATGCTCAGTATAGAAACTGTGGGGAGTTGTCCGGGGGGCAGCGATCGCTGCTCGGGGATGGGCTGGGCATCGGTTGGCGGGTGGTGAGCAATTGCATTGTGCATCACTTGTTTTGCATATTCTTTTATCATTATTATTATTATTATTATTATTATTAATTTTCCCTCCCTTTTCTGTCCTATTAAACTCTCTTTATCTCAACCCATGATTTTTCCCCCCCCCCACATTTTTCCCCCCCTCCCCCCTAGG
>VYZW01026143.1:35368-67694 GCA_013401315.1 Balaeniceps rex
CCTTTAATCCTTTTTTAACTCCACCCCGAGTTTTTCCCCCCCCCCCCAATTCTCTCCCTCATCCCACTGAGGGCAGGGGAGTGAGTGAGTGGCTGTGTGGTGTTTAGCTGCCTGCTAAAAAAAATAAATTAACTCTATCCCAGCCGAAACGAGGACATCACCCTTCTCTTCTCTTGGATATCCACTGCAGGAAACAGTCTCTGGTGGACATATGGGCACAACCGCCACCTTTCTGCAGTACAGTTTGATGAAGGGACAATGTCTTGTCCAGCTTTCAGTTCAAAATAGCCAGAATAATGCAGCAAAATGATCAGTTTACCATTTGCCATGGTTATGGGTCTGTATGGGGGAGCTTCTTGTTTGGGCTGTGTACCCTGCCCTGCAGCACTCCAATAACTTTATCTTGGGGGTACACCTGCTTTGAGAGTGTATCTTCAGGACTGCACACACTCCCACCCCAAAGCCAGAGGATGGGACTTCGTAAAAAGACTGCTTTTCATTTTGTTGGGAGATGGGGGCCTGTTTATGTTGCTCAAAGTAGGGATTTGTATGTGAGAAGGCTGCACAGTAGTATCCAGCATGCAGGTATTTTTGTTTCATGAAGAAGTACCATTTTTTATGTATGGACATAGGCTTGTGAGGAAGATGGGGGAGGAAGAAGAGGTCCTCTGCTTCTGAGAGCTTTAGCAAAGGTAGTGTTGAATTCTCACTGTTGTGTCATCTCATACAAAAACGACTTCAAAGCTCTTCCTGAATTGCAAGAACATGCACCAATCCCTCAGTTCCTGCTTCTGTGCTTAGTTGAACTGTATCTGGCACCTAGAAACTGTGCTTGTGTTTAACTTTTGTGTGGCATTGAAATTGAAAACGTATCTAGAAAAACCCAATCAGTAACCTTATATTTCTTTTGTTGGCCTAGCAAGTACTGAATTCCAAGCTTGCCATAGCTATCTTTCCCTGACATTATTTCATATGATTATGATGTTTTACATTAGTTATGGTCTGCAGATTGATAGGAACAATGTTACTGTCACCAAAGGCTCTGGCCTGAAAATAGGCAGACATGTCATGCTAAAAGGAAGACAAAGGCAAGGCATGGACAGATCAGTTAAACTGTTATTGCCTTGGATATCTGAATAAGAAGGTCAGAAAGAACAGAGAAAAGGAAGCATCTGTGTTCAAAAGGACAGGTGAGACCAGCTCATATATTCTGTGTTTAAAAACAAGACGAGTGTATCTGGTATTTCATCACCAATTCCCACTCCTAGTTGAAACGTTAGCTGCAGTTTGGCACTACACGAAAGTTATTTGTTTGTAAGATCAGTCCCTTACTGTTGAAAAGGGAAAAGAGACTTAGGCTTTCAAATGTTTGTTCAAAACCAAACCAAACCAGAACCAAAAATAGATGAGACCTGATACGTTCTTCAAATAATCTGAGATCTCTTTCACTGGAGATGCATGATGACTGGCTGAGTAAATACCGTATATTTTTTTCCTAAGTAATATAACTCCCTCTATAGATAGAAAATTTCCATTGTTTTGATAGCTAAATCTCTCTGTTGTTTTTTTCCCCAAAGACTAGAACAAAAGGGTTGAGGACTTTAAGCATTGTTGTAGTCCACCTGATAATTTTCATATTATATGCACTTCCAGATTTTTTTCAGCAGCTTAATGAAACAGAATGATTGCACCAATGCTTACTTTGTAGTTTCAGTGAAGCATGTACAAGAAGAATCTGGTAGATTGGTACAGTCTTGCTATTAGCAAGAAATAACTTCATCTGATAGATGGATTTATAACTATAATACTGTGTTGTTTTGGGTTTTTTAAAATCTGTGATTATTTATTACAAACGCTTCAAGAAACAGTCTTGGGTTTAAGGGAATGGGCCTTGAATATTTATTAACGCTTCTTATTTTACAAGTTTAAGCCTTAGTGGTTATGCACACAGTATAGAGCATTTGCACCCACCGCTGAGAGGCTTAGAAATGTTTCGTATATGGCACCATGAGACCTTGTGTATGAGTTCAGATAACTTAGAGGTTGCTCTGTTTTGCACAGCCTTCTTGGAAGAACGTGTTAGGTCAGTGAGTATCAACATTATATACTGTGCTTTGTCCTTCCTTCCTTGTGACTCATCTATTGTTAAAGGAGAACTTAGATTGGAATGGGTCTAGGGTTTCCCTTGTGTAAGCAGGGAGAATAATTAAACAGGCTCAGTTAATTAGTATTTGTGAGCTGTTCAGACCTTACAGTGATAAGGTCCATAAAAATGCCAAGATATAAAATAAAAATTATTTACTTGAAGGCCATAATCTTCTCTGTCCTCTGTCAACATTTGTCCTGTGTAGACTGTTATGGTTTCATAGCAATATAATATCTTTCTGCAGCATTTCTCTTTTGAAGAATTCAAAATACTTTATAATGAATGAACTAACTGAGGTTGGTGTACGTTTTTTTCTTTATTATAACACTTTGAGAGATTAAACTGCAATACATGCGAGAACAATAGAACACAGCCCTGTTGAAACTGTCGCCCTCTGATTTTACTCTTTTGCTTTGACTTGTGTGGAGAGAAATTAATGGTATCAGCAAAGAAAGCGTAAGAAGCACTGGAGCATGGAGAACGTGCAGTTAAAGGTTCACCTAGAATTTGTGGCTGTGCTTGTTTTGCTTAGAAGTATAGCCTAAAAGTCTATGATGCTAGTGATAGCGTCTCATGCTGATGAACATTTGTTCATCATTCAGATTCATAGGTTCTGTAGAATGGTTCAGATATGTCTGTTCTGATGAATTACGGTGTTCACAAGGCCTTGAGCCATATCCTCAGCTCTTACTGGGTGCCCAGTGACGGAGCCTGTTATAGGTGAGGGTTTGCTTTGAAAAGAAACTGTTCAGCCCATCCTGCCCTGAGAAATATCTACCCTTTTATTACAGTTAACAAAAGTGACTTTTTCCAAGGACCTTCCAAGCAAATGCTTCCATTCCTTTCCCACTGCTGTTGCTTTGACTATTTCAGCTACCGCCAATATAAGGAGCTTCCTTGGTCCCTGGCTGGGTGCTTTCCCTGTCCCATAGGCTCTCGACAGGCTGACTTGTGAAGGTGTACTGTCAGCAATAAGAGAAGAAAGAAAAATCACCATGGCCCAGGCAGGATGTCAACATGGAGACGATGAAGATCCCTTCAGTGCTCGGCTGCCTGTGCTGGATCCTGGTCCGCCATCTGAAAAAATTGCCTGTAGGAAACCTGGTGCAGGGTTGGCTTTTCTTGCTGTGTTTGGTCATGTGCTTTGATTGACTGGGAGGTTGTGCCATGCTTGCATTCAAGTTTTTGCTGGATAAATACAGCTTGCCTGTACAGACCAAAAACTATGTTAGCAGCACGTGCTGTTGTGGAGAGCATATCAGGTGAATGGATGGTGCTCTCTCCGTGATTTTAAGGATGCAGTAGTTGGAAAGAAGGCTGAATCTTGGAGGTGGGCAACCTCCTGCAGATACTCTGCAGCTAGGCAATATGCACAGCTGGAGATTTGCTCTTGTGGTTGCCTCTGAAGATGCTCCTAGAGAGTAGTGTATATGCAGGCCATAGAGCTAAGTATGTATGAAGTGGAGGGCTGAACAAAGAAAGAAGTGAAGTGGATATTAATGCATAAGGATGGAGGTAAAGAAGAACAAGAGGAAGATTATGCCATTGTTTGAGATTAATATAAAAAGCTCTGCCAAATCAGTCTTTTAGTTCTGTGGCCCTCGAGAGTTAAAGGATACCATAATTCATGTATAATACAGTCTGCTTTACAACTGAATACTTAATGTTTTTATGAGGCAGACAGTACTTTCAAACTGTGTTACATTTTCATATAGTTACATGGGATTACTAAAGGAGTCACTGAAATTCCTTTATTAAATTCGTGTGTATCTGGATGCATGTGATGCCTGTATTTGTAGATTTTCATGGTTTTGAAACCATGGTTTTGAAACCATGTCCCAGGAAGTACCCGGGTGTCCAGAGTAATGATGTAAAATTAGTTGGTGCACTGTATATCTGCCAAGAAACTTCACCCATGCAGGATTTGGGGTTTTTTGTGTGGTTTAGAGATGTATTTAGTCTCTACCAGAACTAGAGTCTATACTGGAAAAAGGCATAAAAGGTTCCAGAGCTTGAAATGACATCTTGTGCAAGGGACTTTTGTTTCCAGAAGCAAATCAGAGAAATAATTTTTCTTGGCACCAAATTTGGGATTAGACTTTAGCCCCAGTGAATGCTGCCTTTATTTCTTCTTGGATTAGTGTTAACATGTAATTGTCTTTTCACAGTTTATTTCCATTTATTTTGGGATGGCATGGTGTCACTGGGATAATTTGGATCATAAACACAGGAACACCTCTCTGTTAGATGGCATGTACTTGGTATGTTTGCACTATCGTAATAGCACATAGAAGTTTTGAATAGTCAGTCAAGCTTANGGAGCTATTTTTAAAACTAAAACAAGAGTATGTGGTGAAGCAAAGTACATTTGTTTCCACTTAATTGGAAAATTTAATTTTGAAGCATAATTAATATATTGCCAATATTTTTTTTTGCTTTTCATTAATCTGTAAGGAGTTTTTGATATATCTGGATGTGGTGTTCTAAATAGAATCTTGGCAGACTTCCACTACAAGCTAGTTTTTACTGCTATTCATTAGCTGACTTATCAAAATAGTGTAATCAATGCCTGTCATAACATAAATACATGACCCTTTAGAGAAGCCCAAGTGGCTGTGTTTGCTTCTCTCTGAAAGGAGTATTAAATTCCTAAGGGAAACAGAAGGTCAAATTAACATTGGCAAACTTAGCTTCTATCAGTTTCTCTATATGGTTTAGAAATATTGAATTTTTTTAGAGGCTCATTTTTCATAATTTTCCTTGTAAGGCACCTGGGGACATACCCTTTCTTTTTTTGCTGATAATGCATTACTGAAAATTATTAGATTCTGTTGAGACAAAAATACAGCATGGCTTATGAACACACAGCAATCAATGGATGTTATTGAATGAGATGTATGACTTCTGTTACAGAAATTTGAAATAATCTTCTTAAGTATCATATATGCCTGGACAAATTGAAAGAAGTTGCAGTTCTACAAAGACTCGTCTAACATTAAAGCAATGATCAGGATGCTGAGTTGTTATTAAATAAGCTCCTTAAAAACCTGAAGAGATGATTGACATGTTTTGATTTGAACTGTAGGGAAACGGACTGGATTCTTCATAAGGTTTTTGTATCTGATCTGTGATTTCTGTGATCTGTTTTAGGTTTGACAAGATTGTTTGGGCTTTTTTTCTGCTTCCTTTTGAAATTTTTGGGGTAATTTGCCTACAATAGGAATTAAGATTTTTTTTTAAAACTGCTCAATAAAACATTACCTTTACTGATATATTTATGTACCATATTTTCACATGAAATCGAAGTACAGGAAGTTCATTTTGATATTATTTTGCTATTTTGAGTGCTTTTGTGGGTAAATTTGATGGATATAAGTTGACTTTTGTAAAGTTACATGGTTTTAATACAAATTTTCTGACATTAACTCTGAGATGACTAGTAGTGTAACAACAGTAATTGTAGTTTAGCCTAGGTATTTTAAATTTTCTTTTGGTTATATGTGTCATATGATGTTATAATGAATGTTTCTCTTTGTGAAAAAACAAACTCTTCAGCTGTAAAGCTGTTTTATGAGAGCTACTTTCTGTAAATGTCTGAGGGGACTCTCAGAGGCATTTTAAAGCTTGAGGTACTTAATATATCTCTAGAGGGTTTTGGTGGTGAAGACTGGTATTAAACTGTTTTAAATGAAACGCCAGACTCTTGCTAATCATTTTTTGCCAGTTGAATGTTAGGGTAGTTTATGGAAAGAGAGTTGCTTCTCTGAGATTTTTTTCATTCATAGACTGGTTAGTGAATAGTGTTAGACCACTACTGCAGGAATTAAATATTGTCATTTTAGCAGTAATAGCTATATACAGAGACTTTTTAGCATTTTACTGATCTTTGATTGCCTTTTTTTTTTAACTTGCTGATAAACAAAATCAAAATGCATAACCCTGTATGTTTTCCAGATGTTTTAAAGATTTGCAAAAATGCAGTCAAAAGAATTGGAAATGATATTTCATATATATTTGCTTTTAGTGCATACTAAAGCCAATACAGAATTGCAAATTTTAGTTATATTTAAAATACTCCAAAAATATTAATCAAAAGCAGAAACTACAAAACATGGAAAACACATATAGGTTATGCCATGGGATTATTCTAATTTTTTTTTTTTTTTTGCTAGGAAGACATAAATTGGTATCTAAGATACCAGAAACCAACATATATTAGTAAAAAGGAAGCAAAGTTTGTGTCAGTAGCACAGAGCATGTCCTCAGAATCACACCCAAGGACGTAAAAGTGAATCAATTAAGGAAGTGAATTTTCGCTTGATAGAAGAGTAAGGTTTCTGTAGAGACTATCATTTAGATGTAACATTTATTCTTTGACTCTTTTTCTTTATGTAACTATGTGTTTTTTAAACTACTGAAAAACACGCTGTCTTGTTTAATTCTTTCTTTCTTTTGCTTTCATTGGCATAATCAGAGCAAAATGTCTTTCTCTTAATAGATCCTGACAATTCTGAATCTAACTTACTGCTTCTTTTTCTCAGCCTATTGTCTCTATAATGGGATAAGGCAGTTGGCTTTAACAAATTCTTATTTTATTACTTGTCTTATATATTTTGTTGTTGTTATGCACAGTGGCATAAAATAGCTGATCAAATTGTGTTGAATAACATCACAAAATTGAAAGTTAGTGGCTTTCACAGTGTGAAACCAATAAAGAGCTGCAATATTTCTGTTCACATGACTGCACTACTACTGAGTTTTTGGGAACCTTCTTATATATCTATTAGTATGCTTCATTTGGAGAAGGAACTTGTTATTGGGCTGTGATATCTACAATTAAAGTTTCAGTGTGATATGTTATAAGCTCATGATTATCTCATTTATCTTAATTGCATAGGCATTACATTACCAAAATAAAACATGCACTTATGAAGTCAGAATATGTTCCTGAGGGCTTGTCAGAATATTGAATAACTTATTATATCTGTACTTTGCTAACAAAGAGTTTATGACATGCACATAAAATAGTTATTTTTTGTATTGCTGGTATGAGGGCAGTTCATATTATGAAAGGAAATCATAAGAAATCATAGAAAATAGACACAATACTGAAAATTTTAGGAAGTTCTCCATAAGAAGTTCAGAGTTCCTTCTCTAAACATCCCTCCAAAGATATGATTTGATTTCTAATTTTCACTGGTCTTTTTATGCAGCATAATTTCTGTTTCAGAAGAAGCTGATATAGCTAGAAAGTTCTGTTCCCAATTTGAGACTGGAAAATTCGTTACATCTTGAAATTTTATTGAAAGAAATGGAATTTAGTAAAGCAAACAAGACTGGCTGGAAAGATGCTACAAAAAATAGAAAACCCTTTACATTAATTTCTTTATTTCTTTAGTAAAGAAGTAGAGAAATTCACTGGGGCATCATGGAAAACTTCTTGGAGGTCTTTGGTGTTTTAAAACAAAGCTATTAATTTTTTTTTTTAATTAGAAGGCATTCTCTCTCTCAGTGTTAACTTTCCCTTTTAGAAGTCATTAGTTCATTGCATAGAAATAAAAAGAAAAATTGCATATAATGGTTTTTTTCACGTGAAGAGAAATGTTTGCATTTTCCACCTTGCTCAGCGAAAATAGACAAGTAACGGTACGTGTGGCAGTGGGAGGCAATAATCAGATACCATTGAAGTTTCCTGACTGCAGACTTTGTCTGCTTGTGGCAAAGATCTAAAAAAGTCTAGGATGATTTCCCAGGGATGTTCTCCTATGGGGTTTGCTCTTTTTTTGCCAAAATACATTTCACAAAGGACACAGGAAGTAGCAGATTTATTTTTTAGAAATTTGACAACTTTTTTCTTTGGTTAAAAACCTCTAACAAAGACTTCATTTGAGAATGGTATTAGGTCCTATTTTTTAATGGCAATTGCAGTTTCTAGGGGCTTGAACATTTAGGTTCAATAAAGAAATAGCCTAGAGCTTCTGTTATAGTTATCAGGTAGGAAATGTATATGAACCTTTGCCAGGGTATCTTCTCAAGTTTGAAGACATTGCAGATCCAGTGCTGATGCTACATCTCCTATCTTTGCCAATGTGCACAGGAGTTAAATTATTGCCTTTGTTTCATTCTTGGTTTTTCTTTGCTGTTTTGAAATCTCTCTCCGAAACTGAAACCTGCACGTTTTGAACATTTGCTACTGGCATTTCTGTGTAATAACTGGAGTTATTTGTGGAGCATGAAGATTCAAGAGGAAAAAAACAGTGATAAAAGTTATGTTGAAACAAAGTATTTTGGGACCTCTTCCATCCTTCTCTTCTAGCAATGTTTAATGTCTGTAGAAGTAGTGAAATATTTCCTTACTTCCATTGAAATGAAAAGATTTAGGTGAGATGTGCAGTTAGGTGCACTACGTATAAGGGGGAATCTGATAGCAAGTCAGGAGCTGGGGAATACTACCTCAGCTGAACTCCTGGTATTCCTCCTCATTCACAGCTGGAAAGGGAAGAAAGATTTCAGGCGTAATGTTGAGGTTCACATTTATGGAAACTTTGCTCTTAGCTTTACTCTTTTACTGTTCTTCTGTAGGGGTTGCCATTCTGCTCATACAGTAAGACATCTTAAGTGTTGACATGTAGCTGTCTGTATGTCTATGGAACTATTTTAAAACAGAAATTTGAATTTGGTCAGCTTAATCCATAAATTTAATCCTATCCTGAATTGCAGGTATGTTTTCAGTGCTGGCACATCGAAGAAAATCTGGGAACAGCAAGAAGGCGAATCAGAAAGAGAAAGAACAAGACGCCTTTAGGCACTTTAGCATCTACAGAGAAGGTGTCAACTAGTTTATGCAAGCTAGATTTACCAGGATTTCTATACAGTCAGTGGTGAAAATGACTAAGTTCATCAAGCCTCAGCAGAAGTGACCAAAAGAGAATACTAGGCATAGGCTGTATATCAGGCACCTCTCTTTTTTTAAATGCTTGCACTGGAGTACTTATGTGAGGTATATGAGCAGACCTTCGAGTAGCTTCTGGAGGAAGGGTTTCCGTCTCTCTGCACACTAGCTTAGAGCAACTTGCTATTCACACTTCTCAGAGTGACTAAACCCATAAAGACACCCCTCGCGCCTGTCAAAGCTGAACCCCAGTGGAACCAGGGATTCAGGCATTTTTGAAACAGAAAAAGCCTGTATAAGGGTCACTAGATCTCAGACTAGTGATTCAAGGAGTCTTTTGAAGAGACTGAAATCAACTTTGGTCCCTGATCCCTCACTGTTCATGTGCAACATATCAATCGTTGCATAAATACAGAGGTTGTCCAGGGATTAGTTCTGATGAGAGTTTGGAGAATTCATATCTGTGGGTAGATGGGACACTATATAGGCTATGCATCATTGTGTTCTTTCCTATTGATTAGTGCTTTCAGTTAATAGTTTCAGTTAATAGAAATCTTAATATATACATTCCAAATTTTATACATACTGAATAGTAATATCTTTCTTTGTTAAAACAAACACAGTACATATCTTAGATAGCATGAAAATAAAACTATTGTGATAGAAACTCTTATAACTACTTCAGTGAGAGACAAGTAGTTAAATTAGCTGGTCCAGAGGATTAATATTTAAAGGTACTAAAAAGCAACACAGAGGAAAAGTTAGTATACTTCACTGAATTACAAAAACACCTTTTGGCTAAACTAAGTATGACTTACTGGAATTGACAACTCAATTGTTTTCCTGTTAGTGACATACTGCACATTGCTCATACGCAAACATGTAATTTCCCTCTTTCATCCATAGTATTCCTTTAATTTTTAATATGCTTCAAGAACCAAGTGTCTAACAGCAAAGCTAGTTTTTCATTATTTATGTATACTCATATCTTTAGCATATACAGGCCAATAAAATGTACACAGGTTTTTCTGTTTTTTTTCATTTATACGTTCTAAATTAGAATTAGTTACATATGATTGGATATGGTCAATGCATTACAGTAAATTCTGCACAATAGATCCTAGTGTTAGGGACATGACTATATCTAGTACTTTCTTATGGATGTAAGGTCTGGGTAATTTCACCAGAAATCTGAGGATTTTTGGCCATTCCTTCTCTCTCACTGTCAAATACAGAACATTACTCCCTGAAGGTTAAATGAAAAGTACTTCTGTGCTTATGGTAAGTTAATGCTTTGCTGAGAGCATAGATTCATTAAAAGCTTTCCCAAACTCATTTGTTTACATTTTGTACTGCTTGCATAATCTGTAAAAGTTTGTTACTATTGCTGATGTAATTCTAACATAGGGTTTCCTTGCTATTTTCATCTAGGCAGTATCTTGTGCTAAAGCGTAACCCAGAGGGTTTTTTTAATAAATATTTCCTACGTTAATTATAAATGTTAATTATTTCATCTTAGATTTTTTTCTGTTGTACCAAAAATAAATACATGACATGTTACACTCAAAATATTATTATGGGCAAAAGGGAACATACCATACATGGACCCAAGAATTTACTACTGGTCTATTTAAAATCTTAGCAATCTAATCAAAAGACAACAAGCAGGTTCAAAAATATGAGTCTAAATTAATATAGAAATGGTTTTTTAATAAAAATACTCTTAAAATTGTTATACAGAAAAAGTTGCTAATTTCTGCCTTTTTCTCAGGTGCTATGCTCACCTTTCCAGCATCCCTCTGGGTTAATGGTGTCAGTTTTCCCCAGGCAGAGGGGTGGTAGGAAGGATCGTGAGGAGACCACAGGATGCTTGTGTTTGCTGGGCAGATTTCAATGTTGGTTGAACTCCTTCCTCCTCAGCAGTGGAGTCTGCTCGTGGTTATTTCAGTGTGCTTCCCATGCTGCTGCCTTCTGGCTGCTCCCAGCTGAGTGTGAGTGTGGCCCCACAGCCTCCCCACATTCAGCCTCCTCGTGGGCTCTTGTTTCTTAGACAGCAACTAAGTAATCGTGTTTCCAGACCCTTCCCACAAAGGCACTGGCAGAGCTCAGGCTCAGGCAGGGGAAGCAACAGGCATTTGGCCCCAAGGCAGGTGATGAAACCAGCCCAGCCCAGCTCCAGCCAAGGTGAGCCCAGGCCAGCCATGAGACATCAGCTCGAAGCTCAGGGCATAGCCTGTGACACTACTAGGAATAGCAAAAATCATATTCACTGGGCTGCAGTAGGCAAAATCTACAAGTACTCATATCCAGAAAGATACACTGAAGTCAATAGTCAGCTCTTTGAAGGTTGTGGCGACTCATAATTTTGACTTGGGCATTTTTTCTTTGAGTTATAAGAGCATCCCTGAAAATCAAGCTACTATTTTTCAGCATCTTTCCTTAAAGCAATATGCAAATATAGGCCAAAGTTCATGGGTAATTTGGTTCATAATAATTAATCTTACGTCTCCCTGATGGTCCTGTCTTGTGATCATGTTTAATTTTTACTTTTTAACGAGTGTCCTTTATTTCCTTTAATAGTGTATACTGTCCTCTCAGGTTAGTTAGCTTTTGACATGAGTCTAGCAAAAAGGGCAGTGATGTGAAGGGTAGGCCAGAAGGTGAAATTTAAGCAAAGGTGTCACAAGTCAAAATTGCAATTTACAGGAATGCATGACATCTTTTTGTGTGGAAATTTCTCAAAACTAATTTCTAATAAAAGTAATCAGAGAGGCTATTGAAAAGATTCTACTTTTCCTACTGTTAAGAGGCATCCCACATGTCTTCAGCACTTCTTTGTAATCATGACATGTTATGATTCACGTCAGTGGGTGGCAAAGTGGCATTGCACATGTCTGTTCCTGGGGGACTCTAACTCTGTTTGAGTGACAGGTTCCATGTCAAATTTTTTGGCTCCCAATTAGTGATGAGACCGATGTACAGAACAAGGAACTGGGTTGTTTTGAGAGAGAGAGAGAGATTATCTGTTGTCTAAAAAATTACAACAATTATATGTTCATCAACATTAGGTTTGACAAGGTAGAACTTGGGCTATGCTGAAAGCGTCAGTGAGAAATTTTCTTGTGAGTTCAGTAGGACTGGTACTGCACTGTAGCAGGAATAAAGGAAGCCAGAGTAACCTGAATTTAACTAGTTGGATACTCTGGTCAGTTGTTTGGTGGCATCTGGCTTCCAAATCTGTGTTAGTTATTTTTGGAGTAATTTGGAGGTCCAGAACTTGAACACTGAGATGCACAAGAGATGGCATAGGAAAAAAAGGGAAGACTTGCAGTCATGTGAACCAAGTCAGAAAATAAGTTTGGGAAGGTGATGTACTCCTAGTCTTGTTATTGCCCAAAAGGACACACATTATGTGAAAAATAAAGAATTTAGTGTATTTTAAATCTTAAGAGTCTAATCAAAGAATTATTTTTAGTCTGGATCTAATTATTACAGAAAAAGAGAAAAGAAGGGAAAGAATACTAGTAAAGGAAAAATTTTGATAATAAATAACACAGTTATTATTATACACACACTTCCCACTATCTACCCATTTCAGTAGTGTTACATTCATCCTTCCCATGCTTTTCTGCATCCTAAGGCTGTTGGCTTCAGTTGTGGTGAGCCACCACCATCACGAGTGCTTTGCTGGGAGAGTATGATGTCTGTGGTGGCGGTTCCTTTGTCCTCTGGCAGGAGGACTGTGATGTTGATGGTTTCTTCTTCCTCACTGTAGTGTCTGCTTGGGACTACTATTGCACGTTCTCTATCATGCATTACACCTTGTTTTTACTATTCAGTCTGCAAATCCATATTACAATCAAATTTATTGCATACAGAGTGTCTAACACCTCGGGTACTGTTCTTTATGCTCTTTGTTGTACCAGCATCTGGTTTTGCCCAGTTCCCAGGTCTGGATTCCTTTAACTGGCCATTGGTGGGTTTTTTGGTGGTCTTCAAGGATCCACTTTCTTATTGTCTCATGCTTTTACCCCCTTACACTGCATCCTATGTCCCTACTATTGAGGCTTCTTTTATCATATCATGCCTGTATTCCTCTATGTTACACCATTACGCTAGGGGGACAAATATTCCAAAATAACTACTTGTTACTCCTGTCGGTAAAAATTATGATTACATCACACAATTATTCAAATACAAATTAGGCAGTAGTCACCTGAGCCTTAGAAAATTTCTGTTTCCACCAAAAAAAGCTAAAGCAAAGCTCCAGGCAGACCAAGACAAGTTCAGACAAAGCAAGTCCGACGTCTGTCCCAAGGCCATGCAAAGGTAGTTGCAGTGTGGCTTGTTACTAGCAGCAGCAATATTGTCTTTAGTGGGCTACAAGGCTGCAGAGGCTAAAGAGAGGGATAAGTCTGGAAAGGAAAGGATGACAGAGAGATAAGACCTGAGAAGGGTCCACTGTTTCTATTGTAGGAATAAGCTGCTACTTGACTGCTCATATCCAGACTGTTTTATCATTTTAGAATGTTTCCTGTTTGCCACACCATGGCATGAAGACTTTGTTGTTTAAAAGGTGGCACTAAAGTATCTTCACTGACACATATACAGTCACTTCTGAATCTGTATTGTTCAGTGATCATTCTGGCTGCAGTTATGCATGCTTTCTGTCAGACAGCGGGGCAATTTACTGCAAAACGTTCCAAATGATTTTGACAGAAAGATGTTCTCCAAATTTATCATGCAAAAAGTGAGCTAGAAATTTTATAGTGGATTGGATTTCTGTAACTTTTTACAGAATAAAATAATCTAGATAAACTAGTCTTTTCTATCCTTTTTATGAGTGTTATGCATAAATGCCTACATACAAGAGATGGTAAAAAATAAATAGTAGTTTCAGTCATTTAACTTAATCAGTTCTAAAGTATTAACTCTTACAACATATTACAATGGGAATTTGTATTTTTAGTGTGCCTTTCGTGTTCTTCAGCAGAATATAACAAAACCCACTGAGGCAGACTTTAGTTAAAACGATAGGAGAAAGTTCTTGCACTGAACAGCTTCAAGTGTGACTAGGCAAAAGACTTAAAGATTGGCAGAATAGGAATGTTAATAATCTCACTTTACAGCTGAGGGGACTGTGTTATAATTGGTTGCAGGAAAGTTGTCAAGCTTTACTTTAATTCATTTTTTTTTGGAATAACATCTTGGCTTTTCCTGCTGAGAGCTTTCTCTCTGTCTGAGCTATTTCTTTAAAGCGTGTTTGTCGTCATATATTATGGGTCTGGGACAGTTGCCTGTGATTATATGATTGCTCATGAATGCTCTGCTAATGGTATTTTTCCTGAAGAAAAATATTGACTCATTTGTTTTGAACTCCTACTCCACCCACATGTAGTAGTGTAGAATTATGTAAATTTTGTAAATGAGAAAAGTAAAGTTCTACCAAGTGTAATAATGTTTATTTAACCATGGATATCTCTTATTTCAGCTTGTTTTGAATGATTGTTATGGACATCCTGTTGCAACACATTTGAAGATCTAGGTTTTTACATCTGATCCTTAAAAATATTGTCTTAGAAGAAATTGTAACACAACAGAATATTGCCAGTAGAAGACCTTTTGATTCTAATTAACAAACCCAGTCTTACTTCCATTTATCAAATTTGAATTTACTGTGTTTATTAACATTTAAAGTTTTTCATTTTACATTTTAATTGGTGTGCTTTTATAAAATACCTAGACTTACAAAATTTATATTTTTATCAAATCAAGACTGGCAAAAGTAAGAAGGATTTTGTGTTAAATTTGGCCTATTCCAGCATACTTTGTTCAAGTGAAGTTTCTATGCTTTCGCTTGATAAGAATAGCCATTCACACTAGGTACATTAGACATATCCCAGCTGTTTTAAACCACCCCTCCATTTGCTTCAAACTCCTTATTCATAAGAAGGACTGTATATTACATTGAATTTAAAGCATTAGCTTATCAAAAAAGGCATAGACGAGTTAAAAATGGTTCATTACACAAAAAACCCTACAATAACGTTGTGAGGATTTCAGCAAAAGAAGATGGTGTTGGTCTCTTTTAGGACATCCTTTATTTTTGTTGTAAAATCTATATTGATTATACTGTCTTTTGTTATTACTGATTTTTTTTAATAGCAGATATGCTTGCAAAAAAATGGAAACTTAGCTACAAAGGATGAATTACAGTACACGCTATTTCAGGAGTACAGTAACATACTTACAAAGCTTAAATGAATGGGCATTTTAAGGTTCAATATAGGCAAAACTTTGAGGAACTACTGCAGAAACTATCAAAGTCTTATCATGGCAATATTTAAAAAAAACCCTGAATTCTCTGAACCAGACTATGCAAGTTATGCAATTTCTAGAAACTAAAAAACTCAATGAATAAATAGTGGAAAAAAGCTTCAGTTTTGAAAATTTTTTTTCATTGTTAAACTTTTCCTTTGCTTCATTAGCAAGTTAAGAGTTGTTAGTCTTGATTTTTGGTATAGGTGTTCTTGGTATTCATGATTTTTGGTATTCTTTACTTTTTGGTTTCAATGAAGAACTAGCAAATCAATGAAAAACAGTTGGTTTAAGTCATCTTGTTTTAGAAGTCAAAAATCTTTTCAAGTTGAATTGCAGACTTTTTCAGAGCATTGACTTTCTGTAGAATATAGGAAGTGTGATGCTTTGTTTAAAACATGCAAGGATAAAATTTTGGCATATAAATATCCTCCATTTGGCTCCTACATAGTTAAAAAGTTTACTTTTATCTTAGGAAATGTCTTTCTGATATATGGCTTTAGTGCCTGAAGGGAATCAGCAGGTATGAATCACACCAGGTGATAGAGGTATGATGGAGAAGATTGAAACAGTGATTAGGGTTCTTAATTAGCAAGAATCTACAGGCTGTAAATTAGTGCCAGCAGAAGTAATTAAAGTACTTTATTTGAATTTGGTGACAAGCATACCTAGTTTTAGGAGGCAAAATTAGTGTGAAGATTAAAAGAAAGAGATACTTGTTTGTGAGATGCAATACAGATGTGTTTCAAACATTCGAAGACAATTTTTTTTTCTGCTGTTATTAGATGCTTCTGTTTGTTATTCATTAAATGTTTTTTCCTGTTCTGTTTCTTTTTTATATATGTACTATCTTTGCTTCCTTTTTTTTTCATGAGGACAGGTGTAAAAGTTTTGGAGTCAGAGACACATAGGGAATAACGCTTCTTCCTGGTTTAGCTGCTTTTACACTCACTTTACGTGCAAATGTCTCCTGGGTCCAGAAAAGCAAAGTATTCTTGGAAGATGTTCTTGGTCAGAGGACCCAGTGGGTTTTCAAAGCTCTTTCGTGTTTCTGTTACGTCAGTCTGCTCTGACTGAATATGAAGCTACTGGGCATCATATAATTTGCAAATGGATGGTGCCCTGATCTTGAGCAAATGTTTGGTCATTAGGGATCCCCAAGACCTTCAGAGTTTTTTAATTACTTTAAATGTGATCATTATCCTTCTGATTCTCTCTGTAGCACTGTTACAGGAAACAGAGACCTGTTGTGGTGTGATATGGCCAACAGACATTAAAATTTTCTTGGGTGTTGCTGTTGACTGATGTTTTGACTCAGTCTAAGCAGCAGGTGGGCAGAATAGAGTATTTCTTTTTTTTTCTTTTTTTTTTCAACTAGTAAACTTTCTGCATTCCTCCCACCAATTCTTTCCCTCCTTTCTTTAGGAATATAAATCATCATTTTCAATAGCTTCCCTTTTTGCTTTTCTTGTATTGAAACTGTACTGTAATCCTACTATCTCATCTAACTATAGGAGATGGAAAGTTATATTAACTATATCATCTCTAATCACATTAGAATGACCTCTCTTAGTGCAATAGACTGGTGCTTTTAGAGACCTTGCATCCAGCCTAGTTCAGGTTCCTTGTTCGTCAACCATGTGGCACAATCTATTATTCATATTTTTGATTAGAGTCTTCTTGATGGGTAATATATCTAGAGTTTGTTGAATCTGACTCTCAAGATGAGTCAGTTTTACTCCTCCTCCCCCTCCTACTCCTCCTGACATTTCTGCATCAGAAAGAGTAATATTCTCTGACTCATTTTTTTTTGAGATCAAAGGGAATTCAGTCTGAGGAAACCGTATCCACATGCATCAAACAGGAAACTTTCAGAATATTAGTGCAACCTATGGAACATTTTTGTGGCCCCTTACTTTCTGGCTTCTGACAGCTTCCTAGGAAGTTTTTCCCCTCCTTATCTTTTTGGTTCAAGAATCAGTAGAACTGAAAAGCAGACTGCTAAGGAGACTGTTCCCTTTGATTAATAAGTGAATATATTTGCTGTAGAGCCAAGAATGGAACATCTTGTAACTGTTGGCAGCGTTACTAAAAGAATAAGTATCCTCATGGAAGGGGGCAGAGCATAACGAGAGTTTTGATCAAGAGGAAAGAAGACAGTCTTAGAAAGGCTTTCAAGAGTTGTTGCATTACTGTAAACAGCTATCTATTTTCTTCTGGACATGGTCCAGTGACTGCAAGAACTAAACAAGTCATTTTCAGGCTCATATGATTTTGAAACTGGACATGTTTTTAGCTACTTGACTTCTTTTCTTACTTTCTGGCAGAGTCGGCTTGACTTTATATGTCTGATGCCAGGAATGTGGCATTCATATTTTTTAGCTCAGGAGGTTGCCACTGCAAATCTGCATAAGACAGCTCTCATTTTCCATTCTGAAGTGCTCGTATTTGCACTGCTAAAGAAAACTGGAGCATATATCATATAAGACATTTTGGGAAGCTGTTTCAGTGAGCTCGTCCCAAGAGTAGCAGTGAGAATGAAAGTCCCCATTTGAGCATCTCCCATGCAGGAGAGATGATAAGTGTGGGATAGTCCCCTATTTTAACTTCTCTAGTGGCTGTAGAGATATAGTAGGTCAATGCTAGTCCTCCTTCTCTGCTGCTACTCCTGTAAAGGAGATGCCAGGGAAATAGCTGGAGCACAGCATACTCTGGCTGTCTCCCTAGTTATGTTATGACTGGATGTCATTCCTGAATGTGACAAGTAAAAGCATTTCCTTGTGTAGCCCTTGTATTCTCTGAGCCTGGGACAGAAAACACTTCCTGGCTGCATCCCATCATGGATCTGCTGCATCCAGCAGATTTTCGATGCTGCAGAAAATCTGGCAGTCTGTGTAGATTCACAGATTTCACAATCTGCTCCTAAGAGCCAAAGACTACCATGTGTGAAGGAAGCTATACTATTGAGGAAAACACTTGTGCAGGAGTTACTTATTTTAACAGTTTTAGCCATTTTATCCACCCAAGAAAAGAGAAGGAAACAAACAAACAAGAACACAAATATTCTCCTCAAAATCTTCCTTGAATTCAGTAGGTTCTTTGGGTTCTGACTACAAAACTTGTCCCTCAGACACAGCATTGGCTTTTTGAGTCACAGACATCAGTAGAATATATTTAAAGCACAATTTTGGTACTTATAGGCAATAGTAGAATACATTTGTTGAACCAAAGTCCCACTGGATTTATCAGGGGGATTCTAGAGCTTGTATGTAAATTTCAGAGAACATCAAGAAAATTCCTGAATTTTCTGCTTTTCTGGCTGGTTTGAAAAATGGTGAGTACAATCTAAGGCAAAGTTCTCTATAAGTATTTAAAGATGTAGTCGTGACTGACTCTGTGTGTTAGAAAGGAGTTCATGTAATATATAGTCTGTGTGAATATATGTGTATATATGCATGTAGTTATGTATCTTTCAGGATCTGGGCATAGCTAATTTGGCATGGATTTTGTTATTTTAGTATCTGGATGCTGTAGTAAGGTTCCTTTCTAGATTGGTGGAAGTGATTACCAAAGGAGTGATGCTCATTCTGCCATTGGGTGATTCAAAGGAAGATTTTGCATAATAATTCCTGACAAGATATCTTCCAGTATAATACTATAAAACCAAAATATTTGGGAAGACAAGGAAACTTCATTAAGTCTTTTTTTAAAAAAACCCTCTGCAACAGACACTTTTAATAAGATGTTAGAAACCCAGAAAGGGGATGCTTTTTTTTTTAATAGATACACATTCATTGAAAAAATCACGTATATATAGATAAACCTACAAATTATAATTGTGATCAATTATATAACCATAAATCAGTCATATTATTATAAGAGATATAATTTATAAAAATTATATACATACAATAATTTATAAAATATTTTATCTATATACAAATTTTTTTATATATATAAACATTAGGCATATTGCTGAGTCTTTCTTTAATCGTCATCTTCTTACTAAAAAGTTTATTTGCATTTTGTTTTCTAACTTTTATACAGTCTGAAAACCTTTCTATGTAAGGGTACATCTTAAATATTACTTTTGCTTGATGTGCAATGACCTATGGCAAAAGAGAAGGTTGTTTGATTCTTTCTATTATTATACGACTAAATGGATACCATGCACATGGAGGAACATTAGTACATTAATGTAAACTACATTATTGGTCTCATAACCTGAGTTAGAAAAGAAGGGACATTTCCCAGATCAGGACTTTAAGCATGTGCCAACTTTATTAAAATTGTGAGGCTTTCATGAATTTGGCCCTATGAACACTAAAGTTTCACTGATGAGGAATTGCCTGATTAGATTACTCCGAGCACTGCTGGAGGCTGTTCCCTCTGAGCCATGAGGGCTCCAGCTCCTGCTCTTGGTCTGCTGCAGACCTGTCGCTTGCAGGCTGGCAGCTGCGTCTCCTCAGCTGCTGGGACTGGGCTGCAGCTGGTCCTTTTGGAGGCAGCAAGGGCTGCTGTGACACTGCCAGATCTGCATGGTGTCCTCTTGCTGGTAGGAAGGGTGTAGGTTCTTGGAGGACATAGCCTCTGCCTGCTCACGTGGAACAAAGATCCAGTTCTGGCAGGAACACAGTGTCTTGTAGCTGGGGTGGGTATTTGGTTTCCTACCTGGTGCAGCATTTCTGTGTCCTTTGTCAGATAGCAAAGATGAGGGACCTGCTTCCCTAAGTGGCAGAACATCACGGCGTCTCCCAGCTGTCAGTCAAGACTTGATTCTCACTGGCTTTGAGGAAGGGGGAGAAGGGGAAGGAAAGCTTTTAGTGTTTGGGTTCGCACTGAAGTACTTAATTTGTAGGTAGACAGGTGATGGTTCCTGCTGTGTATAAAATAATGCCGAACACTGATAAAACACATTATTAATTTCAGTTGAAAATGGCTTAGCTTCTCCATAAGACTGAAAAGAAAATTAAGGGCTGTCTAATATATGTTTTCTGCAAAATACTAATTTTGTTCCTCATCTTCTGTAAACAGAAGTTTCGATGTGGTTTTATCATACATTTTTACCATAAATTTTATTAATCTTCCAGTTTTTCTTTCATACTGCTAGCTATTCATAGGGTGTCTAAAACATTGCTGTGTAATAAAATTAAAGCTTTGTGAAAAAAATAACCCCCACTAGCAATAATAATAATAATAAGAATAAATCCCTCATATCTGGTTGGGGAGTTGACTACACTTGTGAAAATTTAGACTTGTCTTTGTAGCAAATGATGGCTGTGAATTGCTTTGGCATATTATCTTCTGTGGACTTTCAATGTCATTAGTTTAGTATTTATTACTCTTCATTAACTATATACAAGTTGCTAAATGATTTAATTTTCATAAATGGAAGATATCTTTGCATAATTCTAGTAATCAGGACATTTTACTTAGAACTTTGCTCTGTCTCAAAGTCAGTGAGAAGAAATTGACTGTTAATGAGAAAATCTGCTTCTATCAGAGAGCTATTTAACATAGCTGAGTATTTTTCTTGGGACCTAAGCAGATATTGAAGCAAGTGAAAATAATAAGATTTTATATTTATTTGTAAATACTAATGCTGCTTATTTTGGGTAAACAAAACAAATTAATATATTTCAAAACCATTTTGTGTCAGTAATCTTGTTTCCTTGAGTTAGGAGTTACCTTCTGCTAGTAACACTTCATGTTGCACACATGCATGTTTTAATAAGCAAAGCACAAGCTCTGATGTTTAAAATAGACTGTTACAAACATGCTTTGCTTTAGAAGGATTATGTATGTACCTGTCATACTTGTCATGAAATACGGGGATTTGTCTGCAAGAAAAGATGTCATCTTTGGATAAAATGATCTCAAGATGAAATATCAATAACTTTAATTATTACGGAAAACAGGGCTATTCTTGGCTCTCTCATGCATTGTTTTTATTAACTAAGTTCCACCAGTTGACACATGATGAGTAACCTGTCATATATCTTGTTAATAAGTACAGCAAATACCAGTGAGAATACAGAAACTTTTAGTCTACAGTCACACCTAAGTCTGTTTTCTTGTAGAACAGACCAAGAGCTGTTTGGAATCACAATGGTAAGTGAAGCTGTGAAGGGACACAGTCACCTTGAGTCAGACATCAGCAAGGAGTTTCTGTGTACCAAAGGATTAGAAAATGTCAGTTATAATTGAGGAATATCTTTTAGTTTGTCTTAAAATTTCACCTGCAAAAATTGGCTAGCCTCTGATGGACAAAATAAAAACTGATATAAAATAAAAAGAAAATGGCTAGATAGGTCTTACTATTCAAGATGAATGTAAAATGTAAAATACTATAGTAATCAATAACGTGACAAAAGTGAATGTTATGGTGGTTACAATAATTCAGAAGAGTAATAACATGGAGAGAAACATCTTTTAAAAATGAGTGATTTTCAATTTACTATTTCTCTTTAAAGCATCATTTATTTCTACTAGCCTCCAGCTGAGTTACAGACCAAGGAGGATAAGCACTAAGGACTGCAATTGTACCAAGTGTCCTTGCAGAGATACTGTTTCGTCTCTTGTAGATGAGGCTGTATTAATACTTGGGCTCAAATAACCTTTAAAAGGCTTCTACTCTGAAATCAACAATGTTAAAGCAAATGCTTTCTCATATTTAGCATAAGTAATTTTCTGCTCATTATTGAACGATACTGAGATATTCTTTAAATGCATGGTTTTGGAACTTGTCCCATCTTTTCCCATCTAATTATTATATGCTCTTTTTTTCTCATTTTTACTTTAAAAAAACAAACAAACCAAAACTACTTTCCCAAAAGGATGGACATTTTGGTTGCCCACTGTTTTATAGTAAGGGCTTGTCATTGATAGACTCATTCTCTGGACATAATAGAAGAAGCAAAATGTCCAAACTGGTACTTGCAGGTATCTTAGACATATGGGAATAAGACCAGAACAGAGGTCCAGATGCAGAAGAGTGATGCTTGCAAAGCATTTTGAAGAAAGATAGACTTATAATGGGACCTGGAAAGTCAAGGTGTCACTGACATTTAAATATGAGGCTGTGCAGAAACCAAAGTATTTTTCTTCTGAATTTGTAGACTTAGTTGTTTGGTTTAATAGTCATCCTGGCTTAATATTTCAATAACTATGCGGCAAAAATATCTCCCCTTAAAAAACCCTCCTTCTGATGAATAAAATGTGTCATTAGCTCCCTTTAAGTGATTTAAAATAGAAATTATTTTAAGCAAAGTAAATGAAAGAATGAGTTACTAGAAAAATGAAGCTGTCATCAGCACATCTTGGCTCTCAGACCTTCTAAAATATAAAGACAACTTTGAAAAAAGCCCTGAGGCCCAGCCTCTTGATTTTAGCCTTATCCTTCCCATAAGACTATTTATTACATGGAACTGAATTATTTCTTTTTTTTCTTTTTTTTTTTTTTTTTTTTTCACATGAAATACTTGATGTCATTTTCCTAGAGGGACCACTTGAAGTTTGTGGTAAGCTACTGGTTTCTTGGAATTTACTCCTTTTTGTACCCTGTTGGAATTGTAGCTGACCTTATTACATCTTCCATTAACTAGTTTTAATGTACTTTCCCTTGTCTAGTCAATCGTAAGCGTGGAAGCAAAATTCTTTTTTCCCTTCCCAGTGTGTTGAACTTGCTAATGGCTCTTACTTTCTTCCTTTCGTGTGCTATGAACTCCTTCCACCAAGTTCATTTTACAAAAGCCTCTAATTCCTTACTGCTTTCCCTCTTGTTAAAAGCCAATACAGGGCAGCTGGTCCAATAAGCTACTTACAGATCGCATGTGGTTTTTTTTATGTATTGTTTTTTTGTTGTCTAATGTATTTTTCCTGAAAGTTTTGAAGTCACATGCAGCGTGGTGTTTTTTAAAGAAAAATATATAACTTCTTTTAATCAGAAGCTGAAAGCTAAAATTCAAGTTCCTTCCTCACACTTTGCCCCTGCTCCAGCATGAGTCCTTCCCATAGTCTGCAGTCCCTCAGGATAACCCTACATGGTGTCTCCATGGGCCACAGTTCCTTCAGGAAATATCCACCTGCTCTGGCATGGGGGCCCACCACGGGCTGCAGTGTGGATATCTGCTCCACCATGGTCCTCTCCTTGGGCTGCAGAGGCACAACCTGCTTCACCATGGTCCTTTCTAGGGGCTGGAGGGGAATCTCTGCTCTGGCGCCTGGAGCACCTCCTCCCCCTCCTTCTTCTCTGACCTTGGTGTCTGCAGGGCTGTTTCTCACACTTTTTTCCTCCTCCCTCTTCACTGGTCTTGGGTGTTTTTGCCCTTTTTAAAATACGTTTTCCCAGAGGCACTGCCCTCTTGGCTGAGGGGCTCAGCTGTGCCCTGCAGTGGGTTGGTTGGAGCAGGCTGGAAACAGCTGGAACCGGCTGTGTCTGGCACGGGGCAGCCCCAGCCTCTCCTCACAGAGGCCACCCTGCAGTCCCTGCTGCCAGCACCTTGGCACTGACACCCTGTTCAGTGGACCAGAACTGATTTTGTCCAATAGCTGTGATAAGTGATTCATCATCTTTCCTCTTCTTTCCTTTGTTCCTGATACATGTCTGTAGGCAGTTATCCAAGTGAGAGGTGGGACAGTGCTTTGCATTTGATGGATGTTAGTTCCTGTGCCACTGGAGATGACAGTGGCACTGTGGTTCAACCACCACAGTCATGGGAGCCTCATGCTACATGTAAACCTACATGGAGTACATTAGAGCCTTAATTTCATTCTACAATTTGTCAGCTGATAGTGCTGAAAGAAGTTATCCAGAAAGACCTTGGAGGTATGTCCCTCTGAAGTGTAGTGCTGCCTTGGAAGCTGCTGAGTCTCTCTTCCTTGTCACACTGAAGTAACACTGCTGAAGAGTGTGCATCCTGATTCATAAACAGTTTCCACCCCTGACATCTCTGAAGAGAACTAATGAAATAAAATTTCAAGTTGCTTTTTTATTGAAATGCAAAGCAAGCGTTGGCAGGAGAGGGGAAAAACCCAGAAAAACCCCAAACCAACTGAACAAAAAACCCTTCTCTGTCCTTGAAGTATCAATTGACTTTTGATCCAGCCAGCTATTTCTGCTTTCTGTAAGAATTTATTTTTGACTTACACAGAAGGACATAAGCTTGACCCTTGAGGCAAATTCAGGTTGATAAAATCCTAACACATTTCATTCAGTGGTATTTTGAGCCTGTATGAGTATGTTACATTTTTATGCAAATATATTAACAGTTTTGGGGACTAGAATGAGAGTGAGTAAGCACTGCAAATTGAATCTGATGATAGGGAGGTGATAAAAGTTTATCTGGAATTGAGTTAGCAGTCTGGACCTTTATTTATTGGGCTATTTGGGATGCTTGGGGCTGAGATTTTGTGTACATTCTTGGTAATTTTATTCAGAATTTGGTATCTAAGTTTCATGTAGCTGAAAAGATACCAATTCTGATTTTCTTAACAGAGTGAGTAATATGTACTGTTATTTTGTAGACAGTAGATGGAATTGAGGAGCATTTGTATTAAGGTTTTTTTTTCTTTGCATCAGTTTTCAATGGTAATCTCTTTTTCCACATCTCTCAAGCCCCTGAATCTCTGGGCAGACACTGAGGGAATGAAGTCGCTCCCATTGTAGAAGAAGATCAGGTTTGATACCACCTTGAGCAACTGGTTGGTTTGAGACCAACTTGAACATACATGAGTCCATGGGACCCAATGAGATGCATCCCAGGGTACTGAGGGAACTGGCTGTTGTAGTTGCCAAGCCACTCTTAATCATGTTTCAAAAGTTGTGACAGTCAAATTCCCCAGTAACTGGAAAAAGGGAAACATCATGCCCATTTTTAAAAAGAGTAAAAAGGAGGACCCTGGGAACTACTGACCAGTTAGGCTCGCTCTCCATGCCCAGTAAGGTCATGGAGCAGATCCTCCTGGAAGACATGTTCAAACCTGTGGAAGACAGGGAGGTGATCAGAGACAGCCAACATGGCTTCACCAAGGGCAAATCATGCCTGACTAATCTAGTGGTCATCTGCAATGTGGTGACTGCACCAGTGGACAAGGGAAGAGCTATGGATGTCATCTACCTGGACTTCTGTAAGACCTTTGATACGGTCCCCCACAACATTCTTGCTGCTAAATTGGAGAGATTTGAGTTTGACTGTTAGATGGATAAGGAACCGGCTGAATGGCCGTGTCCAAAGAGTTATAGTCAATGGCTCAATGTCTAAGTGGAAACAGTAATGAGTGGTTTACCTTGAGAGTCCGTACTGGGACCAATACTTTTTAATATCTTTATCAATTACATAGACAATGGGATGGAGTGCACCCACAGCAAGTTTGCAGATGACACCAAACTGAGTGATGCAGTTGATTTGCTTGATGGAAAGGATGCCATCCAGAGGGACCGTGACAGGCTTGAGGAATGGGCCCATACAGACCTCATGAAGTTCAACAAAGCTAGGTGCAAGGTCCTGCACCTGGGTTGGGGCAATTCCCACTATCAATACAGGCTGGGGAATGAACGGATTGAGAGCAGCCCTGTGGACTTGGGGGTACTGGTGGATGAAAAGCTGGACAAGAGCTGGCAATGTGCGCTTGCAGCCCAGAAAGCCAACCGCATCCTGGGCTGCATCAAAAGAAGCATGGCCAGTAGGTCAAGGGAGGTGATTTTGCCCCTCTACTCTGCTCTGGTGAGACCCCACCTGGAGTACTGTGTCCAGCTCTGAGGGACCCAGCACAAGAAAGGCATGGACCTGTTGGAGCAGGTCCAGAGGAGGGCCACAAAAATGGTCAGAGGGCTGGAACAACTTCCCTATGAAGAAAGGCTGAGAGAGTTGGGGTTGTTCAGCCTGGAGAAAAGAAGGCTTTCGGAAGACCTTATTGTGGCCTTTCAATACTTAAAAGGGGCTTATAAGAAAGGTGGAGAGAGACTTTTTACCAGGGCCTGTAGTGACAGGACAAGGGGCAATAGTTTTAAACTGAAAGAAGGTAGGTTTAGATTGGACATAAGGAAGAAATTCTTTCTGTTGAGGGTGGTGAGACACTGGAACAGGTTGTCCAGAGAAGTTGTGGATGCCCCCTGCCTGGAAGTGTTCAAGGTCAGGTTGGACAGAGCTTGGAGCAACCTGATCTAGTGGAAGATGTCCCTGCCCATGGCAGTGGGGTTGGACTAGATGATCTTCAAAGATCTCTTCCCACCTAAACCATTCTATGATTCCATGAGTCTATGATTTAACCACCACTTTTTTATGACTATAGCTGAACTACTGACAAGTTATGTTATTTTAGTACTTAAATGTTACCGTGGTAGATATGAAAGATATGGTAATAGAGTACCTTTGAGAGAGAGTGTAAATTAGAAGACTCAGTAAACTATATATACATGTGTGTGTGTGTATATATATATATAAAATTTTTTAATAGTGATATGCCATTTGGCCTATTTTTTCCAGTATTTCAGTTGCAGGCATAATACTGAAAAAAATACATTGTTCTTCATTTATTTTTCCTAGTCAGTTATCAATAATTTTCTTATTTATCTATTTTGGTAATCATAGTGAGGGAATAATACATGAATTGCAATTACTGGAGTTGTAAATGGGCCTGTCTCTTTAAAAGGAAAATGCAGATGGCTTACATTGGAAGACTACGCTTAAAAGGTATTTTTTGTGCCTGCAAAATAATGTGTAAATAAATGCACTCATATAGTTGATACGGTTGGGAAAGAAAAGGAGGAAGCAATTAACCCTGGTCTTTTAGCTACTTAAAGCAATGATTCTGTAGTCTCTCTCTCTTTCTTTATCCCTACTACCCTTCAGCATGGAAGGATTTTTTAAAAGGAGTAATGCTTTGAAAATGGTGGTTCAGAAAAAAAGGATTCTCTCCATGCATCTGTATCATGACAACCCACGTTTACAGATAGCTTGGTATCTGTGTGCATCCTACAACATACAGATTTCATCTAAGAAGTTGAACAAATCTGCTTTTATTGTGATCTGTTTAGCAACGAAATGAAAATAATAACTTGCTTCTAGAATAAAGTTTCAATCAATAATAGTTGCTTGGATTACTTTCTGTAAACTGCAAAGCCATCCTTCTGTCAAACATAAAACACTTCTCCCTCCCTCTCCTTTCCCTTTCTAATGTCAGCGCTAGAAACCAACAAAAACATCTTTACTTTAATAAATATACACATGCATTAAAAAGAAATTGAGAAAGTTATTACTCAAATTTGGAATTAGAATTAAAGTTCAAACTCAATTTTAATTATAATATTTCTTTGACATTTTATTTCACTTGTTTGCTTTGTTTATATGTATGCCTGATGTAGTATTTAAATAATAATCAAAAAAATAAAAGACGGGAATATTACTTTGTACTACTCAGAAATCTAGTCCGGTTGATCTTTGCATAAAAAGTATTGATAAAGAAGTATGTTCATTATTCATGTTCCAGTAAGACTCAGTGATTTCTAAAATTGAGTAACCATGGAAACACAACTGGGTAATATAAGGAAGAAAGTGCAGGGGTAAATTTACAGTTAGTCTTTTAATCAAAAGTTATTATGTGGATTCTGTTTTTACAGTATAATTGAGCTCAGTTTTTTAACTACACTTTTAACAGTTTAAGTGTGTGCAGGTCTATTATGTATATATGCATACACATATAATACATATATATGAAACATACTCAGCTGAAATAAATATTTTATTTGCTTTTGTTACAGCCTTTTTCCTGATTTCTTTTCTAATTCAGTAAATTCTAGCCAGAAAGCTTACCAGCTTCTTCCCCTTCATTTTTGTTTCATAGAACTTTTTTTTTTTCTAAATGAGAGATTAAGAACTCTTCCTGAGTTATAAATTAATTTTAAAAGGCAAATTTGTAAAGCATTATGTGATAGAATAGTCTAGTAGTCAGAGCATTAGGAGGATCACAGATGGATTATTGGACAAAAGTGTAATAAAAACGTTACAAATGTAAGGTAAAGTCAGTTTCTTGTTACTGTATAAAGCATATGTTGTTTTTAATGTGACAAATTGCAGAACTCATAGGGTTTTGCTTAGTACTTGGCACACATTTCAGTGTCTGCGTTTATATTGCTTGTGATTGTGGACTGAAAATACTATTTGCTTTTTTAGAAAAGTATGCCCCAGGTATTTCTGGACTATGCTATTCATATAATGACCTGCTGGGTAACGTTTTCTCTTCTGTATGTCATTGTGAACCTCAGTCTGTTATCTTTTCTTAATGTTTTTAATCCACATGAGGATATACCTCCTTGTATGGCAGAAAATGTGTTGAGTTCTGTGGGGTTAATAGCAGCAATTTTTAAAATTATTCTTTCTTTCTATCACTATCTAAAAACCATGAGATCAAATATGTTAAGCAATAAGGGCAAAAAGATTTTGAGCTTCTGTACTTTAAACTTTTGGAATTTGTAGTTTGTGTCTTTCTTTGGGATAAGGGTGTTTGTCTTTCTGTCTAAATTCAGCATTTGTTGGGAAGGAGGTCTTTCTTCCTGAATCTTTTTTTTTGCCACATTTCCCTCACTTGTCTTCTCCAGTCACGTAGAGGAAATGAAATAGGAAGCTAAGTCCCAAAATGTATTCTCTTGGTTCTGGTGCAACCTCTAAAATGCATCAAATGTCAAGCTATGCCCACTGTGAGCAATTCATGAAGAAATTGCCTCAACATTTTGATCACAGTCAGGCTTTTATTATGAAAGTAGCTGGCATAGAAAGACACCTTTAGAAGTGTGAAAACAAGCAACACAATGAAGTAAAAATGATAAAATTGAGCACAGCGCTGGCACAGTACAGCTGCTGTCCTTGGCAGTAACTGCTGCCTTCAACAATAGTCTATGACTGCCAGGAAAACCCCACTCACTATGGGGAAGTAATTTTTGATGCTTAACTTTCATTTTAATATCAAAGAAGAGTTCAAGCCAGAATCTCATATGTGAAAAACTCTGAACTTTGACAGTTTGTCTGTCTCCACCTAACAGTCTTATGAAGTCCCTTTATTTTCAAGATTTACCTAAAGGAACACTTTATCCCATCTGGCTCTGTAAGTAATTTTCTCTGTGTTCTGAATGAATGTTGGTGACAGAGCTTTCCAATCAAAAGAATATATTCAGAACTTTAAGTAAGAAAAAAAGAAAGGAAAAAAAGAAAAAAAAAGAGTTAAGTAGACATGCAAATCATTTGCACTGTAGAAGGTGAAATCACTTCTTCCTTCCCTGAAGTTTGGTAGGAGAGACACCTCATTTTCAGTGGAACAGTCTATGGTTTGGTAATAAAAAAGCACAGGTACTGTCTTAGTTGCCCATAATTTTCCTAGTAAGGGTTTATACATTTGTACTTTCTACTGCCTTCATCTCATCTCACTAAAGGATGAATTTAAGTCCATCAGATGTCTCGTATCCTTGCAGTATTCTGAAGTTTTGAAACCCAGAGTCAACAGACTCAGTAGCTCTTTGCCTATAAGCTGTGCTTTATAGTATACAGAGGAGGCATATATGCTGATAAAATCTAGATCTAACCTGCTTGCTGGCTTAAAACAAGTAAGTGTCCTCATTTGGACTTGGTAGTCACTATGGACCCAATTATCCATTGCCTGCCACCTCTTATGGTCATTTATAGCTATGCGAGAAGGTATATAATACTACCATGATTTAAAGTAATTTAATCCCTGGCATGCTTATATGACAAAGACTACAAAAAATATGAGGCGATGGAGTATCAAGCAATTGATATTTGTGGTATCAGACCTTCAGTGTTGCAGGAAATCCAAAGTCAAAATTGATGAGTGTCAAACCCTAGAAGGAGCTAGAACCTTTCTTATTTGATTTTATTTTATTTTATTCTTCTAATGAGCTTACAAAGGTGAGGACCAAAAAACACTCATACTATCCTGAAATAAAGGTTTAATCTGGAGGATCATTTTATCTCATGAAGGCATCAGGACACTTCCTACTAGAATCATTACACCAAGGAATAAATTGTTACATCATTACAACGCTAGAAATAAGACATCTTTAAAGCACCTTAGCTATATGGAGCTTGAACTTAGACCTGGATATCTTAAAGAAGACACCAATTTAGATATCTTCATGTTTTTTCTTAGCCTGATCTAGGAATTTTTCTTTCCAGTGTTTTTTTTCTTCAGCCAAACTAATTTACCCAAATGTATTCCTCCTTCCAAGCAGCTGTCAAGACAGAAACACCTAATAATTGAATCTCTGTTAATTTCTGCACCTTTGTAAACATTAATAATTTCTAAGTTTTAATTATTTCCATTCCTTTTTTGAAACCTGTTACTTACATTTTAGGATTTTTTTTTATTTTTTTTTTCTCTATTACCATCTTACAACTACTGTGACTCATAGTTTGGGAAAATATGTGCTATTGTATTTTTTCCACTTTCCCTCTTTTTTAAATGTGTCTCCTGGAAACGTAATGAAAAGATGCCATCATATAGTGTTTCTTATACTTACATTAACCACTACTTCACTTTACCTGCTCAAGTCAATGAGATGAAAACCATGGTACCCTCCTGTCATAATGGAGTTTGTTCAAAATACAATCCTGTTATAGTCAAAAAAGAACGTGCCACATATAGAGATACAAGAACTTATTCTTAGTCTGATTAATATCTTCAAAAGCATATTTGTATGTAAACAAAATGCAAGAAATAGTTATTAGGCCAGTAACAAAAACACAAACATTTATTACCTCATTAATATAACACCCTTAAAATGGTCATAGAAATGGTTTTAGAAAAAAAACACCCTAGTGTCTTTTCTCTGGTGCTATGCTCACCCTTCCAGGCTCCTTTTGGGTCCTCAGGTTGATGGTTGATGGCTTCTCCCAGCCCACAGTGGGTGCAGTTGCACAATCACCATCCTGAGGTCTTTGCTGGGCAGAGTGTGATGTTCATCAGGGGAGTCCCCTCCTCCTCAGTCCTGGGACCTGCTTGGGTTTATTTTTATGTGTTTCCTTGCCCTGAGCTGCTGCCTTCTGGCTGCTCTCAGCTCAGGGCACAGCTTGTGGCCCTTTACTAGGAATGACAGACGTTGTTACTGGGCTATAATTTATTTTTAAAAGCAGTTTTGGATAGAGTCAGCCACATTGATTTTAGTGAGAATGGAACTACATCTTTAAGCAAAACATCTGCCCCACTAGTTCAGAGAGCTAGGTTTATATTTCCAAGACATTTTGGATTTTTTGTTCCAGTTTGTGTCATGGTCTGTCTCACCATTCCCTCCAAGTATGAGCTCTTTACTCAGGAATTAGCTGAGTAATTTTAATTTATGGCAGCAGCTTATTTCCTGCAGAACCTGGGTGTAAGAGCTGCCTATAAGCACTACCCACAGCATAAGAAACATGAAATAGAAGATGGGAACTGCGAGGAATACTGAAATCCTTCTGAAAGGTGCATGGCAAGTGAGAACAGCGATGTGTGGGTGGCTGACAGGACATGGATTTAGGTATGCAAAAAGGAGGAACTGAGGTCAGTGATACAGGTATAGGATGAAAAAGGATGGATAGCAATTCAGCGCTGCTGAAGCGATGAAGGGAAGGAATATTTGGGGATGGGTGAGGTGCAGGCTGTTGTTACTGAATCAGGATTTGATGCGGCATGTGTGTGTGCGTAGGGAATCTGTAATAGATCTGGCTAGCCGAAGTTCTCATGCTGTTTCCAGATGTGTGGACATTGAAAGAGTGCTGGGTAAAAGTTGTAGCTTCAGATGCAGCAGCACAGCTTGCCTGCCTCTTGATGCCCCGTGAGCTTCCTTCCCTATGTAAGATCCTCAGTTTGTTTTTTTTATTGCTTAATCATATGATAGCTCTGTTTAATAGCCCTAATACAAGATGGCAAAGAGTCAGGACAGAAATGAATGGCATTTCTCTGAACTTAAGGGTAAACAGTGGGTC
>VYZW01026148.1:9588-39676 GCA_013401315.1 Balaeniceps rex
TTAAAATAAAAAGAGAAACAGAAGATAATTATCTAACTTGTGTTTACACAACTAACAGTTTTAGTCCTGAGAAAGTAAGAGTCTAACATGATGTTTGCATGCAAACTATTGGCTACTTCATTGCTGCTTAATCTGTATATGATTTTCCAATCTGTGGTGGCTGTCTTTATGGTAGGGTGGTAACATGCTGCCTCAATGTTGGTGTTAAAATTTATCACACAAAGTATGACCAATCTCTGTGTAATGGTGAGCAACTACAGCTCTTGTTAATTGTAGGCAGCTGAAGGTGCTCATGTCTGTTTCAGCTGGAGCTGGTTTTGTCTTTGCCTTAAAATACAGAGCTGAAGTCTGCTTTATTTTATCCTGCAGTCTGAGGTCTGTGTGTCCACCGCAGGGGGCAGGATTCAGGCCATAGCCTGATTGTGGTTTTCATCAGTCTATGAGAGATGGTTTGTTCTGATCATCACGGTGCGCTTGCACAGTGGCTTGCAAAATGATTCTTTGGATCAAAATGATTCTTTGGATCATAAAAGTGCAACCGGGACTGCAGTGTTACATCCCTGTATAGGTGGGGAGAGTACTCTCAGTATTCTTTTAATACATGCTGAAATGCAGTATCTCAGCAGAAAATTCTTTCCAATCTACTGAAATTTGATATGACAGAAGATATATTTTATGAGCACAGAAGTTGGGTGTGTCTGAAGTTTTGTAATTTATGTTAATTTTAAATAATAAACATTAAACAAGCAATCAGTTGTGACCAGTTAAGATAGTGTAGATTTTTCAGTCATAGTAGCCAACCTGTTCTGCTGAACCTGCAATGTTGTCATTTTCCTTTCGGTATTTTATTAATAAAATGTGAGTTGAATTTAGTGTTGTAAACTAACATTATTCTAGGTCGTTTTTATCAGTTTTATCATACTTTGGGTTGTGAATAAGTAACAAATATGAATAAAGTCTCACTTTTGAGCCTGTCTGTCTTTCCTTAGATTAGTAAGGTTTTGCTATTAATCTTTATTCCTTATCAGTAAATAATGGAAATGAAAATGTAAGGCTTCCAAATGCTATCTGTGGTCCCAGGAACCATGATTTTACTGGGATGGAGGTTGGACTCTACAAAACCAGGCTCCTTTAAGGTACTGCTGCTTCTCCTGACATGCATACTTACTTGTTCTTTTGCACCTTGATTCAAGCTCCATTTTGAAGTTCTTGGCTGGTGTAAGCACGTATTAATTTCCCTACAGGTAGCTTTAATTTTTTTTCCAATGAAATGCATTAAACAACAGCTTTGCTCCCAGAAAGAATGGGGCAGAATGTATAAGTTGTGTTAGCAAGCTTCCTTTCCCACTTTTTTTTTAATAAGAAAGAGTCTTTGTAGGTTAGTGACACCAAGCACAATATTGTAAAATTCAAACCCACGTCTGCTTACTACAAATATATCTGTTTAATTTACAGTTAGGCCACTGTGTTACGCAACTGGTTTATGTAGTTCTTCCCAGTATGACACGATAAACCAGTTGTGTAATATAGTAGCCTAATTGTAAATTGAACAGACTTGTTTATGCATCTTAGACTTGGTTGTTCCCTGGGAAAATGAATTAATCTTTAATCTATTCAACTGAAAATTCCAGTCCCTCTGACACTCGGCTCTTATTTCACTGACATTTTCCGTCTTTGATGTGAACTTAATTCAGGTAATTTAGAGCAAAGACACCAATTCTACATAGAAACAATATATGAGCTTGTGATTTTGGTTCAAAGCCTATCTTAGTAAAGCATTTATAACTGCTCATTTATCAGTTGGGGTTGGAGTTAGGACTGATGATCACTCGGCATACTGCCTCTACAGCTTTTATGCTTGTCTTTTGAATGTTAAAAAATATTTCCATGTGACTAAAACATCAGTTGGATTTTTAGGTGTTTCAGATTTCTCTGTACTAAGGTGAACTGCATGAAGAAGAAAAAAAAAATATTTATTATGAGAGGTGCATGCTGTTCAGAACAAGCTCAAAATTGAGCTCGTTTGCAGTATGCAGATGGAGTTGGGAGGAAGGGAAATGACTCTCTGGGAAATCGATTTTTGTGCTGTATTTTGCAGGTACGTTCTCTCATGTGCCAGGCGTTGTTTTAATAATAAAAAGGTGTTCCCTTCCACTTGAAACAACACACCTACGGATACAACAAATGTGTAAGTTCTAAAAATGTTTAAAATCTCACTGTAAACTGACCTGAGTATAAACCTGATGATAATGAACATTCCATTAGAATCTTGTGGCTGAAAGCTGAAGTTGCATGAATTCAATGTTGAGCTGAGGCACTATTACCTAACAGCGGAGTAAAATAAATATTAGAACAGCTTATCCAAAGATGGCTTGGACAGTGATTTTTTTTTTTATGACATTACCCTTTTCACTCCTGAAAAACCAACCAACCAACGAAATCCAACCCTGTGTGGGGACAGCCAGCCCGAGCTGTTAATTCTGAGTCTGAGTTTGAGGTGTTCCTGATACCAGTACGTACATACATACGTGCACATGCACAGAAATCCACGATTTTTAGCATCTTGAGGCAGCTCTGTATTCATGTGCTTGTGCATTGTCAGTGTGCTCAGTGCTGTTCGGGGAATGAAAATAAATGGTGAACCCTGCTAGAATCCCTCGGGCCCTGGCGTCTGCCACAAAATAGTCTGGAGTGACTTGAGCTTGTCACTGAACAACCTTCGCAATTCCCTTGGACTTTACAAGGAAGTGTGGGAACTCTGGAAGGACTGTAGGTTTCCAGTCAACCATCGTCTTTTGTTAGAGGTGAATGGGAACCCTGGAAAAAAGTCCTTTAAGTACAAAACAGGGACAAGGAATTTAATATTTTGCTTTCTGTAGTAATAGGTGGAGGAAAAGGGTGGTTTCTTGTGTGCTGTCAAATGTCTGTAGGTTTCTCTGGAGAAATGTGTTTTCATCTGTGCTTGATGTAGGTGTGCTCTCCTACGTGTGGAAAGCAGTCTCGTAAGTTTGTGCTGGACTGGGCTTTTTTTCAGCTGCGTAAGCAAACAAGTAGCCCTTAAGAGATTCTTAGCTAAATATAGCAGTCTCTTTAGAGAGATTAATTCTTACTGCTGCAGATAAATAGAGACGTTCTTATCTGATTAGCCAGAGCAGGGAGTACTTCTGTGCTTTTCTCTCAGTGAGGGGTCACATGCAGAGTGCTTTGGAGATTAGAGCTGAGGACAACTGTTTCTGGGATGCCTCAACAGCTTGTCTTAGATGTGTTGCCTTTCCGAGTCACTCAGCGTTTTCAATCACTAACATGCTGTCATACCATGTGAAAACTATTTGCCCTGTTCAGCAATCACTGGCATTGCCAATGCAGTGCAGGTTAAAGGAGGAAAGGGCTGGGAATCTGACAAAGTTACCCTAATACAAGTTAATGTTGGGTGGTCTGTAACATCTGTCTTTGAGAGGAACCCTGAACAGGAGTCCTACCAACTCTGCTGAAGGAGATGGCAGAACTCATCTGTTTTTCTTGAAAATCAGGCTGATGCATTCCTTATTCAGTTTTCTGAGTAATCCTGCTGTTAATGTTCTATTTCTCTATCAAATTTAACTTTCTGGTCCCTTATCAGTTATTGACTTGCTGAATGGCCTGTGCCCATTGCTTGTCACCGTTTACAAACTGGATGCAGTCCCCAGCTGTTGTAAAAATGCCTTTACTCTTCTGAAGTCAATAGCCCAGTGCTGATTTTCACCTGCAGCCTGTCCCTCTGCATCCTTCTCTCTTGAGTCTCTTCCTTCTGGTTTTTAATAGGTAGTTTGCATGTTACCAGCCAAGAATTTTTCCGGTTCACGGCATCAGCAGGACTTGCAGTTTGGTTGGTTGGCCGCGGTTTCTTTCCCTTGAATAGATTCTTGTTCTGTGACAGTGCTGGTAGCAGTGGATGTTACAAGGAGCGATGCTTCCAGGTGCGGGGCCTTTCTGCACAGAGGATGATGGTAGTAGCAGGATTGCTTATCACAGGCTTAGCTTAGTGATGAAACTTGAGTCCAAAGTTACTGCTCATTCCAGCCGTGTGAGACCTCACCTTAACTTCGCTTGGGACATTCTTTCAGATTTGTGTGTATTCATTTTTCTCTGGTCCGGTTTTGTGGTGTCTTCAGCTACACCTGGATTGGTTCACTTGTCTGTTCTGTTGGGTTTCCTTCCAAATGTGGCATACTTCCTAAAACTCTTTTTTTCTTAGGGTGCCTTCACACAGCTGGCTAAACTGCTTCTGATTGCCATTATGTTGTGAATGTTATTTCCATATTTGAGGAAGAAGGATTTTGTTTCATTCTCAGAATGACTACCACAGTAACACTTTCTAGACTGTCTGTAAAAGCTTCCTTATAAATTTATTTCTATGTGATTTCTGTTACGGCACATTTTTCTTTAACAAAGATTTAGAAGGTTTGCTTACAGCAGTTAGTGAACTTTTCGGATTGCTGTGAAGAACTCTTGTATAAGTTCATCAAAATGTTTAATCTGACTGTGATGAGAATATTAAGGTATGTAATGCGTGCAGCGCTATGTTGCACTGTGCACATTGAAGTACTGACATACACCTGGATCTTGATTATTTATAAATGTCAGCGATTCCTAGGAGCATTTGGAGTTTACTTAAACTGGTGGATCCTGTGGGCTCGGTGCTTTTCCCGGTGACCAGTCACTGATTTGCCATAACTGTTGAAAACCACTGTTGTGACATTTCACAAATCTTTTTAAAAAAAAAAAAAAAAAAGGCAAGATAGCTGCCTTGTACTCAACTGACTTCCATCAGACAAATTCTTATCTGAAAAAAGCTAGTTATCTCATTTTTATTCATCCTCTGTATTCTCTTCAAAACCCCCAGTGACTGTCAAGTCACCTTTTGCTTTTTAAATTATTTAAGAGCTATCTTCATTCTTTAAGTTGACATAGTCTGTCTAGGAAACTGAATTTAGGTCTACCACATGTTTTAAGTAAAGGATGCTCCATCCCTCTCCTGTGGTGCCCCTCCTGACCTATATTCCTTGCTATGTTTCTAGAATTTATATGAATTATTTATACATCATGATAGATTTACTTCGTACTTTGCTGAAAGAGATAATAAATCCTCACTTTAGGCATTTTCAAAGCTAGTTAAAATATACCAAATTGTGAGGCAGCTGCTAACAACTAGAATTATTTGAGATAGGAGACATGGGAGTTGTCTAGCTGTAATGTTGCATCTTACTATCTTACCAGAGAAAAAGCATTGAAGTACAGGATGCCTCACTAAAATGGGGAGAGTAACACCACAGATACGTGGCATTCTTCTGTCTCTTGAATGGGAGGTAGGAAAATAGAGATTTTTAGGATAGAGATAGGGAAGGAGAGAAAGGCCAGGATTTTTCCCGTGCTAAACAATAGGAGAAGGTGTTTAGGTGTATAATTGATGATACTTCACTTTGTTTTGTTTTGTCTCCATACAGAAACACCCTCTGAATGGTGAGGCTAAGGTTTAACCTTCTCACTGAAGATCACCTTATTTATTTTATCCTTTTCACCTTATCATCTGCAGTATGTAATGACCTTTCTCTTTGATTCAGCCATCTGCCTGCTTCAGCTTTTATTTCCTTCGCTGATCAGATGAGACATGAGAGTACAAACGGCACTGGCAGTGCTCCTGGCCTCGATACCTGATTAGGATAAATAGACTTAAGTTGACATTTAAGTAGGGAATAGGTCTTTTTTAAAGTTAAGGAATACAAGAATTATTAAAGGAGTCTAGTGAACCGGGAGTGTTTTCTGCTCAGAAAGCAAAACATGAATATTCAGGGTTGTAGAATATTTAAGGAATATGTGGGTAAAGCATGCTTCTAAAGTGCAGCTCTATTTTAAGGCTTCCAGATGTGAGCTTTGCACAATTGCTGTAATTACCAGCCTGCTGCAGGTATTGCTTCTCTCTGGGCTTTGGGCAGCAACCATTTATTCTCACCCATCTGTTTGAACACTAACAGGGATCCCAGTGCTGTAGAAAGGATGTAGAAAAACCTGTTGGCTCAGGAAGCACATATGGAATGGAAATGGAGAGGCAGTGGGATGGAAAGAGCAGAGTTTCCTTCTGAGAACATCAGTGATCTTGGCAGGACAGAACTGCGGATGTCGGAGGCACCATTAATTTGCTAGCACAGAAGTTAAAGAAAATAACGTAGAACTTGAAAGTTCCCGGTCTTGAGATACATGGCATGGGGACTGTCTCACCTCATTAGACTTAATGCCTCAGTTTTTCCATTTGGTGCCCAAACTAGAGAGATGAAGGCAAGGAGAGTCCCTAGTAGTGTTACTTTCCTTCCACTGGAATTGCCTTGAGATTTATGGATGACAAGTCCTCTACTGGAAATAGGCAAAACTGCAGCCTAAACAGCCACGATGTCAACTGGTTGGTCAGACCATGTCCATGTTACTTGGAAGTGGACCTCAAAGGGAGCGAGTCTGTAGAGCAGGGAGCGGTGGGTGCTGGTCAGCACTAGCTGGGTTTCAGGAGTTCTGCTTCATGCGAACTGAACGCCTGCTGCTGCAGTGAGAGCCGGTCTCGCGCTTAGCTGCGTCTGGGAGGAATCGAATTCATGCACTGCTCCATGATGGGAATTAAAGCATGGCAGGTGGGAATGAGCAGATTTTGCTTCAAAAGTGCTTCTGATCCAAACTAAAATACTGGTATGGACAGTGCCTAAACACTGGCTGTGATTTACGCACGACTGCCAAACAGTTCTGTTTTCACAGCTCTGTTTTCATGGCTGTTCACCCTTCCCTGCAACACTCAGTCACTCCTGTCCACTGCTGTTGTTATCTTTCAACATCATACATTGCTCAGCTTGGGAGAGGTAAGCACCCGTATCTTTGATGCGCTCAACGTCTGGCAAAGTGTTGGCAGTTGCTGAAGAAGCGTCGCTAATGAGGGAGCGTTTCTGAAAGCAGCGTGGTGCAGCACATCTCCTACGCGGCGTGTGCAGCAGCCTAAACAGGCGCCTTCTCTGGAGCTCGTCCTAGCAAATGAGCCAAGTAGGATTAACTAGATAGTAAAAATCTGTCAGCTGGCAATTACACTTTAGTATTTGATTGAAATACAAGGCCAGATAATGCAGGAAGCATGAAAGTGTTTGAACACATTTATTCACCAGTTAGGAATTCCCTGCCCAGCTAGGTGCAGTTTCACCCGAGAGGGGAGCCAGACGTTGGCTCCTACCCCCCTGCAGCGGTGGCAGGAGAGCTGCAGGAGGGCCCTGGCAGCTTTTGCCCTGCTCGAGCCTGCTTGATATCTGGGAAAACAATAAATTTGAGGCTCCTTCAATTCTTTGTGTGACCTTGTTAAAACCTTAGCTTGATTGAGAAGGGACATGCGAGGAGAGGGCTTCCTTTGGCAACAATGGACCCATACTAGGCTTCTGTCTTCATCTTGTACCCAAAGCCTTAAAATCCTGTGACTGGAAAATAAGGTGCTGCTGTAAGATTTCTGTCCCCTGCAAACACACCAGGTAAGAGGGACTTATTTCTGTAGAAAGATACTGACCTCCAGTGGACAAATGGGGCAATCATAAGAGTTTATTCTAATTAAAATTTAGCTGTATGAGAACCCAGACAGGAGATGAAGGAGTTAAAGATGTGGAGTTTTATGCACTTCCCTGTTCCCCAAGCTCTCAATGCCTTTATTTTTCTATACAACCACAGCAAATATTCTTTGGTGAAATTTCGGTGTCTTTAAAATTGCTGATCGTCTTAATAAAACAATATCTCTTCAACTTCGTTCCCCGAGGAATGCGTTTTCTGTGGAGGCACTGCGCAGACAAGCATTCTGAAATGAGAGAAACCCAGCTATTAAGACATGATCCAGTGTGAGCTCCGCTCTACTAATCTGATAGCTCCAGGAGGACAACGACCCTGGGAACTGTCCTCTGCAGATCTTTCAACTGTTTGTTCCTCGCTCAGTAACCGAGTCGTACTGCAGCAAAAGCGGGAGTACGGCAAGATCTCAGTGCACGTGCAGCTGTGCCGACTTCCAGAGGCTCGGTCCCCTAGTCCTTGACGAAGTTGCAACAAGGCAGAGATGCTCTGAAATGTAAAACTGCCGTGAAACTAAAAGCACTGAAGTGACAAGATACAACTGCTGAGGAAGTTACCGCACCTCTGCTGAGCTCCCGCCTGTGAATGTCCTCACAAGTCCTCTGAGCCTGCCCTAGTTGTGAGGTGATGTGACTTTGCACAAATGAAGAGGAGGCCTCCGGGGAAGTTGGGAGAGGGGGGTGAATTGCAGCAGCTTAATGTCGGATGTTTTAAGCTTTTCATTCACAGAATCACAGAGGGGTTGAGTTGGGAAGGGACCTCTGGAGGTCATCTGGTCCAACCCCCCTGGGTCAAGCAGGGCCATCTAGAGCTGTTTGCCCAGGACCATGTCCAGACGGCTTTTGAATATCTTCAAGGATGGAGACTGCCACCTTGCCAGGCAACCTGTGCCCATGCTCAGTCACTCTTGCTGTGAAAAAGTGTTTCCTGATGTTCAGAGGGAGCCTCCTGCATGTCAGTTTGTGCCCTTTGCCTTCAGTTGTGTAAACGCAATGCTTGAGTTAAAAATGGTGTAAGTCCCTCTTTCTACGGGGGAGATGGTGTAGGGCTGGCAATGGATGTGCTGTTCTGCTTCTCAGTTACACAGTAATAAAAATCACTAAATAAAAAAAAAGTTAGTTTTACAGACTGCATTTGCGCAGCAGGTTTCATCACTGGACTTCTGATGGCTGTAGCCTAAGATGAAACTAGAAAACCTTGGTTGTTCCTCTCCAGCCTGGCTTGGGAGATGTGCTTTGAGTTTTGCTGTGCTGAGAAGCTTTCTAATGCCCATCAGCAGCCTAATGAGAAATAATCTGAGGGCCTTGTGGGGTTTGATGAGGCTGTTTTTCAAGGAGAAGGAGAGAGTTTTGTAGCTGCCTTTTAGAAAAGGACTGGAGGGATAGAGTGAGGTTTTGGCAGACCTAAGTTTTTCCCCTTCCTTTTGTGAGCAAGCACAGGTTTGGATGGGGAGGTAACTGGGAACCCATCCCCTAGCCAAGAAGGGAGGTATGTTCAGCAGCAAGAGCTAGTGCTGCTTCCTTAGACCCCTTCGTGTGGTAGAAATGAGTCTTAGTAGCAAGCCTTTCCTCTGCTCTTTCATAGGATCACAGGGTAGTTCAGGCAGAGGGGGCCTCAGGAGGTCTCTGGTTCAATGTCCTCGCAGCAGAGGCACCTGTGAGGTCAGACCAAGCTGCTCGGGGCTGGATGCAGTCCCTGGTGCCTCTGGTTAAGATTTTTTTTTTTTTTTTTCCCCCCCCCAGTGTGTGAAGTGTGTGACACACTTCAAGATGGAGCTAAGCTTTCCCCTCCCAAAGTGCAGTGACTGATGATGCAGATCCCACCGCTGCCTCCACTGTCACTCTGAAGAGGAGAAAGCAAATGTTTCCTGGTCACTAAGGGAAGAGCATGTAGGAAACACCCTCACTGCGGTACGGGGAGAGCTGTTGGCAGTGCTGACCTTCCCTGCTCCCCAGGCGTGCTGTCAGGGGGAAGCCAGCTGGGGTGTTGTGTGGAAGACCTTAGTGTGTTTATGCTGTTGCTTTGCTTTCTCTCTTCTGAAACTTCTCCAAATACTTGAAGGATTTGAATAGTTGGTAGGTGGAAGACATCGGCGTCTTCCCCTGTCATCCTCTGGTGAGAAGAAAGGGGATAATTCTTCCCCCAGGACAAAGACTGTGAGTGATGCTTTTTGGAGCATTGCTGTGTACACCACTCCTTCTCTCATAAGAAATCCATCCCAAATTTTCCTTAGGATGTTTGATGATGGGTCTGTAGATGCAGGTGTTAATGCGCAAAAGCCCAGCCAGATTTCATTAGGTGCGTTATTGTCTGGAACTCGCCAATAAGTCAGCCTGCTGTTATGAGCATAGATCAACGCTTGAATGACAACTAATCTATATTGCGAAATATATTACAGAATCTTTAATTTACATAGAGATGAAGCCTGCTTACAGGGAATGGAAATCAATAGCGGCTTTTATATCATCCTCTGGGCGGAATATTAAATCTGAAACTCCATAATATCTAAACTGCATCAAGAGATTACAAGCCAATAGTACTAATAGCATAAAAAGGATCATTTTTTCCTTTCTTAATAAACTTGATATATCTGCAGTTTCCAGGTGGGGTTTTTGTTCTTTCAGAACAAGAAATGTGTTGCAGGCATTGCCATTTTATTAGCATTTGAGGTTATGGCCAGAAGCTTGTGATGCCAGGTGGTGTATAAACACAGAAAGAAAAGGTGATCCCTGCAGTCTAACCTGAATTTGAGGGGTAGTTGGTGGGCAGCTACATTACCTGAACAAGAGCCTTGGCTCTTTCTTAATTCAAAGCCCACCCATGAGCAGAGAGATTTGCCATAGACTAATAGATACTCAGTATAATGCTGTAATGATATCAAGCAGGGAGCGGATTCAGATTAAATCCAGCCATCTCAGCAAAGACCACGTTGCCAGTGCGTTCCTATAGCGTATGGTGTGATTCCCAGTCCAGCTGGCTTCTGCCCATAGGGTAACCACAGCATCCGTCTGCACTGTGACTTGGAAAGGCATTGCTGCCACTTGATTTTGTTGTTCTTTCCTTTGAGCTGACAGGAGCTGTACAACAATCTGCTTCGGTCGTTCTGTTCTTCAGGCTCTATTTTTCTACAATTTGCTTTGATCTTGAATAGATGGGAAAGGTGACAATGAAAGAAAACATTTCCATCAGAACAATGTCTTTTTTCCAAAGGCTTGTCACAACATGAAATACAATTAAAATTGACTGAACGCCCACAGTTGGTACATAAAATCTTAGGCTGTCCAGTTATGGTGATTCACGGTAGCGAGCACAGAGAACATGATGTGCCAGAGTATCGATGCTCCCCGGCTGGATCTCTGCAGCTTCTGCAAGTCCAGGTTGCAGTGCTATTTCTCTTCCCCCCCTCAATGCTCTCTCTCCTTCTGTATGATGAATACAGTCATTAGTCCAAGAGTAACTTTATTCAGACTCTTTACATCACTTTTTCCTCCTCTGGTTTTAATCAGCTTTGCACAACCAAGTTAGGTCTGTCTTAAATCTGCTATGCTTTAACTTACGAAGATGCAAGAACCAGCAGGTGCGAGAGGACTGAAGTAGGGGGAGGAAGATGACAAAAGTGTGGGAGTGGGAGGAGAATAGGTGCATGATATGATGGGAGTAGGGTTGGTTGCCCAAGAAGGGATGGGGAACAGCTAGGCAAGGGGGCTACAGCTGGGAATGGAGGGGTCTGGGGAGTTTGAAAGGATGGAGCTGGGATTGCTGGTACCAAAACCAGAGAAAGCTGGTACAAATGGTCAACTAAAGGACAAGCCACAAGTGGGACAAATGCGGTTTGGAGAAGGTAGGCAAAGGAAAAGTGTGTCAGGGAAACGGGCAGGGGTGTCTGTGCCTCTGAGACAGATCATTGCCATGCCTTGAAGTGGAACCCCAGAGCCCTTCTACTGCTGGGAAAGGTCTTGGGAACCAGAGGCAGAGCCCGTTTCTCCACGACTTACTTGAAGATGGCCACAGCTTGCTGTGCGTTGTCCACTAGCTCACGCTGTAAATAACATTGAGAGTCCAGCTGGGCTCACCCTTGGGATGGTAGTGCTGGGTGTGTGATGAAATTTTGGAAGGCTTTTCAGGCAGGCTGTTTTAATAGCTTGAAAAATTACCTTTTTCAGAGTACATGTAATAGTTTCCAAGTGAATTACTCAAAACTGTGACTTTCCTAGACTAAGGTTTTCTCAGAATTTCTTGGAGAATAGAAATTAAAATGTTTGAGCCAGCTTGGTTAATAACCTTCTGTAATGCAGCTTTTGTGTGTACAGCAGAGATATGTATAGACAAGCTATTTCTTCTGTAAAACTGTGTCTCTACTGCAGCATTTAAAGCCTATATCTACTTTGCATTCCTTATTTCTCATGCTGTAATGGGGAATTAATTTGATTTCTTTGGTTGTTCCCTATCTAGGCAAATAAAATATGGAAGAGCGCTTTAGATACTGCAAATTCCATTAAACAAATTGATGTTTTATAGAAAAGAGAACAGATTCTGATACTACTTTTTTTAAAAGATGCAGCCCATTTAATTAATTATTTCAATGAATTATTTATTTCAAGGCAATTTACTTCGTTTTATCCACAGATAATTCTATTGAAGCGCCTAGACTCTGCGAATTGTACAATTATCGTATCTTCCTATCTCTGTAGATCTCTAGCCAAAACAAATTCCAGGGCTGACATTTTAATTTGTATTTGCATTTCAGCTCTGCCAGATCACTGCAGTTTCTTGAAGTGAACTAGACCAAGAAAACCTCATGTGAACAGGTGGCAAAAAATAGAGCAGACAGGCTTCTTTTCATCATTTGGTTCCTAAATTACCTTCTCAACAATGAATCTCTTTTAGGATTTGACATGTACATGCTTTGCTGCATTTTCATTCACTTCTAGTGAAGATCCACTTTCTCTGATGAGAGGCTGCCCTGTGCCGGGCACCAGGTGAACGCATGTACGCGCCTACCACAAAGGGTATATTCGACACATCCATGGCAATGTGCTGATTCTTCCTGGCCCACTAGTAATTTTAATAATTCAGGATCAGTTTAAGAGTGGACCTGAAGAAAACCTTGTGTACATCAAAAGTTGGAAATTTCACTTGTAACTACTGAAGGTTGGAAGTTTCAGCTGTGGAAGTGTGGCTTAAGAATAGGCATGGACAAAAGTGAAGTCAAGAGCAATCTGAAATGGTACAACATAATCTATATATAGCAATACATATAATACTACTATAGCAAAGATCTGAAAAGCTCTTAGCATGCAGCATCCACTGAGAAGGTAACTTCCTGAAAAATCTGATTTACATCATGCATTATGGAAGCGTTTGTGATCATTTTCATCTGAGCACCTAGCAGTTGCTGTATTATTAACTTGCTGGTATGGGGCATGGCATTGCAAAGCTATCCGTTCTCTGAAAGTAGATGATTTGTTATGATATTGGTGATGCAAATATGCAACAAAGCCAAAAAAGTGGCTTGGCACTGGATCCGGTACGACTTATGGCTCTGGGTAGCAGCACTGGCAAAGCCTGACGTGGAAGGAGTGTGGAAACTGAGCCTCACTGCTGCGCCGTTCAAAGAGGAGGTGGGGATTCCAGAACTACATTCTCTGTCAAATGATATTTCAGGCACACACTTAACTACGAACATAGGGCGAAGATGGCACACCTGCTAGAAGTTTCTTACCACTCTACGCTGGAGAGGGGTTCAGGGCTTTGGTTTGTTCTCTGTGTGCCACCTAGTTGTGATGTTCTTCATGTCTGCACTGACCTTTGCCAGCCTAGGCCTACCGCGTGTTCAGCATTTTTCCTTTTTCGTTAATTTTTAACCACCCTGTAGCCTTCCCAGGTGTTCCTTCAGCTGTTGGCTCTGGCTGTGCCACAGCTGCCGCTGCCAAGCCGTTCGGCGTGACTCTCCATGCTGCTCACTTCAGGTAGAAGATGTTCAACAAGACCGAAGAATTGCCTGTGAAATGCAAATTACTCTGCCCGGCAGGAAAGCGAAAGCAAAGCAAATGAGGGTGTCTTCTAATTAAAGGTAATGACAAGGAGGCCAAAAAGCATCCCATGCTAATTCCTGAACTACTTCAGCAGTAGTAGAGGCAGAGAGGAATTAGAAACGAGGGAGAAGAGGATACCTGCCAGAACGGGGAACGAACAGAAAACCAGGGCAAAAAGGGAGGTTGCACCACAGTTTGTCCTGGGCCTTTGGTAAGGGGCACCTCAGCCCTGCTGCTCCCCCCAGGATTGCCCCGCAGCAGCTTCAAGATCCTTTGGCCCCTGGTGCTCGGCTTCTCCTCCAGAGAGTTACACAAACAGTAGGTGTCTCTCATCAGTAGGCAGATCTTTCAGGTGAAATAGCGCTGTTACTAGCTGCTCTGGTTTTAATCTTTTCCTAATTCTTGCAGGAATATGCATGCGCCTAAGATAATTTTAGTAATGTAGTTTCTGTAATTCCTTTTTATTCGTGCTATAGAGCTGAGGAAAAGCCCTACTGTCCTGGGAGCTGTACTCATAAACACAAATCTTCCTTCAGTTTATTTCAGTTTCTTTGTCTTTCAAGTGAGAATATGCTCTGGTGCATCCCAAGATCGGCTTCCTGGCAGGGTGAATTAGCTCATGCAAGATTTCATGCTACACCAGAGGTAGGTGGCAGGTACACTGCACCCAGCTAGTGTGTACACAGCTCTGCTGGGCAGATGTAAGCTATTGCCCTGGTTTCAGCTGGGATAGAGTTAATTTTCTTCCTCGTAGCTGGCATAGTGCTGTGTTCTGGATTTAGTATGAGAACAATGCTGATAACACACTGATGGTTTAGTTGTTGCCAAGTAGTGCTGACGCTGGTCAAGGAGGTTTTCAGCTTCCCATGCTCTGCCAGGTGCACAAGAAGCTGGGAGGGGGCACAGCCAGGACAGCTGACCCAAACTGACCAAAGGGCTATTCCGTACCATAGGACGTCATGCTCAGTATATAAACTGGGGGGAGTTGGCTGGGGGCAGCGATCGCTGCTCGGGGACGGGCTGAGCATCGGTTGGCAGGTGGTGAGCGGTTGCATCACTTCCCCCCTCCCCACTCCAGGTTTTGTTTCTCTGTCTTGTTCTCTTTTTCATTGCAATTTTTATTATTATTAATTTTATTTCAATTATTAAACTGTTTTTATCTCAACCCACAAGTTTTCTTACTTTTTCCCTTCTGATTCTCTCTCCCATCCCATGGTGGGGGGCAGGTGAGCAAGCGGCTGTGTGGTGCTTGGTTGCCGACAGGGGCTAAACCATGACAGCTATACTTTATTTTGTTGCATAGACACCGCTTGTGGAAGCACCAATACTAAGCAGGCTCCCCCAGGAACTCCTCCCCAGCTGCTCCACCTCCTGTCAGGGAGTGGAGCGGTGATGGATGGGCTTCACCTGATGGATGGATGTAAATGTGTGTGTGCCACTATTTCTGGCACATCTGGATCTTCACGTTTCCTCTGTTGTTAGTCTCCATTGTGGAATACACTCCACATGGATGGGACTTTCCACACACCTTCATTTCCACAAGTATTCAGGGAGTGACATGAGCACACGTCCCCCCCCAGTCTCACTTTCTGCATCCTCCCAGGGACTTCCCTCCTACCCAAAGCAAAAGAGTAGCCAGTAAGGTAACCCAGGTTGGAGAGCCCAGGTTTTAATGGCAGGGAGGGACATTTTTTACAGTTTGTGTTTTTTCCTTTTCTACATGAAAAGTTAGGAAGGAATATTTTTCTTTTAAGGTGAAACTTGGCACAGTTTATAACCCACATTCTCCTTAGGACAAGCCTCCCCCCATCCTCCCTCATGCCCAGGCAGAACGATGAACCTCACCGACAGCCTCACACCACTCCGAGGGCAAGTTGCTGAGAGTTTGGTGTAGGGAAACTTCTGTTGTGTTTCAGGGTGGCCTAACATGTCACTCAGGAGTTAGTACTCTGGGTTTCCAGTGACCGACTGCAAATGAACTGGGAAAATGTTTTTCTCCCAGTCTGATGGAGATGGAAGCTGCCTGGTGAGCAGGTTTTGGCTGGGCAGGATGGTGGTGGGCCTGTTGTTGTCCGGGCAGCTTACATGGAGTTTTCCATCAGATATTTTTGAGTGTGAAAATTTTTTTAAAATGCATGTAATATAAGTCAGGAACAATTTCTTGTTGCAGATTCCAGGCTTTCAATGAAACTTTTCGACAGGACAAAAGCCTAAAATCAGGTGCAAAAGCAGTTTGAACGGGACTCCTAGCAAGTGGTTTATACAACCATCTGGGACAGTGACAAATGAGCCGTTACTTCACTTACTCAGGCGGTTTGATCCATCGTCAAGCTAGAGCAGGGAACAGGAATTTCTATAAACCATGGACGTGTAGTATTTTATTCTATTACTGCAGCAAAATTATATTATATTTAGAGAGATAATGCCAGAGATAATATGGAAAATAGTATTAAGGAATATATATTAGTTCAGCAAAACACCAGCTGCCATAGAAAATTTTCATTTCATAAACATTAGTACTTGATTGGTAATGCTGGCAGTGGCAGGATTTTTTTCCTTCTTTTTTTTTCCCCCTGTGACTTCAGTGTTTTTGAATAATGTCATGTTCACTCTGTCCAGAAATGGTGCAAGCTTCTCCTTGTACCTCAGTCCTAGGGAGGACAGGACGTCTTTAAGTTACTTATGTGCTCTCAGTTCTTTTCCAGTCTGTGAATAAAAGAGCCAAATGTCAGAGCAATTATGGGTCAGTCACCACCAACTAGACTGGTACCCCCAAATTATTTCAAGTAGAGGAATAAATCATGATGAACTGATAATTGTGATTGATCTTTATATTTTTTTGTTTGTATTAAGCATAGGTTACCTACAATTCTAAGGTGGGGACCAGGGTATGTTGTGCCAGGTACCCTGCAGACACAAAGTCCTGCCTTAACTCTTTCAGATGATCTGTCCCCGAGGACTTGAAATACGCCTAAAACTTGGGGGCTGGAGCTGAGTGACTGTGTCACATCATCCAGAGACACCTCCTGCTGGGGCTGGGCTGCCATGCTGAGCAAGGAGAAAGAGGGAAGAGGAGTTTGTTCGTGCTGAAGGTCACTCCCAGAGGAGGAAGGTTCTGTAAAAGGCTCTGTGTTACAAACCTCCCCCCGAAGGGCTGGCTTGGAGCCGGGGCAGGAGGAGTTGTGCAGCAGGTACCGTGACATACAGCAGCTCTGGGGCAGCTCTGCTGGAGCTGCAGCCCGTCTGGTGATGCTGCGTTGCTTGCTGATGGGACACAGCATCTGTGCATCTGTCTGGAAAAGGAGTATCTGATCAGACCAAAGCCTTGCAGCCGCTGTGGGACTCTTCATCTCAACATGTGGCTTCCTGGTAAAAGCTTTTGTTTTTTCTCCTCCAGCCCAGGGCTGGTTTCTGCATCTTCATGCTTGCAGGGGAAGCTGGGTTCAAAGTGTGGTGGGAAGAGCTGCATCCTTCGGGCTCATTGCATGGCGCTGCTGCCCCCAGGGCTCATGCCCCCATCGTACAGGTGGCGTAGAAACTCAATAGATATTGACACGCCATAAAATCTGGCACGCTGTGTCAAGCTGCACAATTTAAATTTGTCTGCCTTGTCCTCATATTGACTCCGAGCTACAGGAAATTAGTGCTAAGGGTGTCCAGACGGCAGGCACCCATGGGTGCCGAGGAAGCTTGAGGCCATTGTCAGTACGTGAAGATGCTCTCTAACATCTTTGTGAAGTCATGGCAATCAAGGGAGTTTCCCAGTGACTAGAAAAAAAGCAATTTTTATGCCTGTCTTCAAAAAGGGCAACAACATGGGGTGCTACAGGCTCAGTCCCCGGGAAGATTTTTGAACCAAGTCCTGTGTAAGCCATTTCCAGGCACACGAAGGACCAGAAGGTGATCAGGAACTGCCAGCGCAGCTTTAGCAAGGTCACAGTGACCTCCGTGGTGGAAAAACTGGCTGTGTGGACAATGGAGAGCAGTGAGGCTGTTTACCTTGACTTTAGCAAGGCTTTCAACACTGTTTCCCCATGGGATACTAGTGGCCAGACTGGGAAGTGGGAATGGATGGGTGGACTTGCAGTGTGGGTGGAAAAAATGGAAGGACTATCAGGCTCAAAGGGTCATTGATTTGAAGTCCAGCTGGTAGCTAAGGACAAGAGCTATTCTTCAGAGGCTGACACTGGGGCCAATACTGCCTAACATTGTCATCAGTGACATCAACCTGAACGACAGGACAGGATCCATCTAAGCTCACAAATGATACCATATTGGGAGGAGGAATGGGTAAGCTGGAGGGCAGGGCTGCTGTTCACAGCGATGCTGGTAAACTGGAGGAATGGATTGACAAGAAACCTCATGAAATGCACCAAACATAAATGCAAATTCTTACACCTGGGATGGAATAAATCCACACATCAGTCCAGGCTGGAAAGGTCCTGGTGGGCAGCAAGTGAGGCAGCAGTGGCCTGCTGAGGTGATACAATATGAAGGGTGGCATTAGCAAGAGCACAGCCAGCAGCGATTGTTCTCCTTGACTTAGCAGGTCTGAAAACTCACCCGGAGTACTGCATGAAGTACTGCATCCAATCCAAGTTACTGTGTGATGCTGTAAGCAGTGTTTTTTGAGGTTGACACTTGGATATAGTTTGATCTCTGCCTCCTCGTTATGAACTACTGCTCTGCCAAGGTCTAAACCTTCTGGACCATGGCATGGGTCTCTGACTCAAGATTACTAGGGCACTGTGGGACAGCTTGGATCAAACTTTGCAAAAAAAAACCCCACCCCAAACAAAACAAAAAAAACCCCCTCGTTTTACACCTCAGTCAGCCTTTCATGGACTGAAGGGTAAGATGGTTGGACTCCCACAGGCGTGTCTCATTTTCAATGAGGACCATAGGATAATTCAGGTTGGAAGGGACCTCAGGAGGTCTCTAGTCCAACCTCTGTCTCAAAGCAGGGTCAGACCAGGTTGCTCAGGGCTTTATCCAGTGGAGTCTTGACAACCTCCAAGAGAGACTGCACAACCTCTCTGGCCAACCTGTGCCACTGCCTGACTGTCCTGATGGGGAAATAGTTTCTCCTTATACCCAGTCTCAACCTCACTTGTTTTGCTGATGCCTGTTGTCTCTCATCCTCTCATCAAGCACCACTGTGAAGATCTGGGATCCGTCATCTTGATAACCTCCCTATAGGCACTGTTAGGTCCCTGTGAAGCCACCTCTTCTCCATGCTGAATGAGCCAAGCTCCCCCAGTGTCTCCTCACAGGCTGTTGTGGAACCACCTATGACTTACCTGTACTGTTACCATCCCGCATGGGGGGTGTGTTTACAAAACAAACCCTTAACATCAAAATGCAGCACAAGGTGATGGTTGATTTGTTGAGCAGTCTGATCTCAGTTATCTTGATGACAATTTGGGTATTATAAAGCCTTTGTAGGATAAAGCAGAGATTCTATACATTTTATATAAATGTCAAAGCTTCCCATCAGTTCCTCTCTATTCACCTCATCTGCTAAATTTGATTTTATACACTGGTAAGATGTCTTGGGCTACTGGTACCTCCAAGACTGTGCCCTGCTCTCCAGCTCAAAGCTCAGGCATCAAGATTAAAACACTTCCCTGCAGGCTGGTCTGAGCTGGGTCCCTCTCAGCTGCCCTGGTGGCTTCCCAGCTTCTTGTCTCAAATGTCATCTCCGTACCTCACCAGCTACCACGACCTCTGTTTCTCCTGATGGTGAACCAGAGGGAAAGCAGAGCTATCAAGAGGTTTCCATGTTGCTTCCTGAGTTCTTTTACAATGTTCACTGTAGCGAGGACGAGCTCTCACATAATATACACACCAGCTCATTGCCCCATTTATTTCTGAAACTCCATATCCTAGCCATGATGCTGTGCACACGAAGTACAGTCCTGCTCTACTACTTACACATTTGCTCTGGTTTTACCATCAGCAACAAACCTGTAATCTCTCCTGGGCAGGATTTTGTTTCTAGTTCTGGTTCTCGTAGTCAGCTGCTGCAACCCAGAGGCAATTACAGTGCTCTACACAGCTGCTAGGTGGTTTTTAGCTGGAGATTTAAGGATTGTTTTTGACTCAGAAAGCTGCAAATGGCCTGTGACCTTTCTGCAGGAAATAGTACCTCTGCTGCAGTTGAACCAATGGATGCTGGTTGCAAAATACCTCTTGGGCTCTGTCTTCACCAGGAAAAAATGAAGCCGTTCTTCACCTGCATTAGCAAGCATCTGGTAAAACCGTCTTGGAGGTGAGGCTTTTTGTAACTTTTAATGGGTCAAGTAAACCTTAGGCTTCTTGTAGCCTTTAACCTGATCCACTAACCAGAAACACCCAGTTGCTGTGTCTCCCCTTGGATTTTCACTGGTTCAGACTAAAGACACTGCACAAGGGGCAGTGGTGCACAGCGTCCAAGGCTTCACAGAATCTGTGACATATTCGTACCTTTCCCCTACCCTATTACTGGAAGCCTTTCAAGTTACCAGCTCTTTTCTACACTGCTGTTTGCTTCTGCATCACCAGAAGGCTGACACCAGCCTGTTTTACACTGTAAGCTTGACAACATGGTAATTTTATTTTAAGATTTACAACTGCTATGTGGTGGTGTGCTCTTCCAGATGATACAAGCTACTGACAGCGAGACATACAGGTAATGTGATGGAACCTAACTTTTTGCAGGAGTGGAAATCGTTCAAAACTTTTAAGTAGATCTTAAATTCACTGTAATAATTTCTTTTAGGCATTAATCCCACAAATGCAGAGTGACAGAGAGCACTAGTCTTACCTGCCACATTCTCACAGCAAGCCCTTAGACAGGGAAGCAAGAAGGAAGAGCAGTGGATATTTGTATTTGCCACACACTTGGTATGACCTCTTTCTGCTCACATTGCCATCTGCTGTGAAGCACTTTACATGTGTTTGCCAAGGCTTCTGTATCTTTGAAAACAATACTGCTACTTTATCATAAATGGCCTGAATTATTCTATATATGGCCCTACCTTTCCATGTATACAGGCATCTTTACAGGTGCTTAGCTGCTGTTCAGGATTTTTGCTGCTGATTTCCACCGTGGGGGTCAGAGTCTGCTGACTTTTGTCTCAGAACAGCTTTCCAAAAGGAAGCGCTCCCTACAGTGATATAATATCATGCAAGCTATTCACAGGGGAAACTTCACCTATGGCTGCAACGCAGCTGTGTCTGATGTTAAATATGGAATCCGCTGATATTTTGACACATGGGAAAGACCTGTGCTTGGGGAAGTCCTTTATCATACGATTAAGCTGTCATTTAAATGGTGTAAAAAATAACTTCTAAGCAGAGGAAAAAGCAAGAGTCTTTCTGCAAATGACTGCTGAAGGTGAGATGATTGAAAGGGACACAGAGCAGCATTTTGTTGTTTTTAACTTGACTAAAACAAAGTGCATCATTTTGTGAAGCAGCGGAAATGATGGAGATTCTGCTGCTTAAATCTTTGGAGAGAGATGTGTGTGTTTAATGAGTGCTCATTAAAACAGCCTCTAATAGAATCAAGCAGAAGCAGAAAAATGCTAAAAAGAATAGGGGAAACTACTAGGCTCTAATGAATACTTTATCTCATCTCTGAAGAAGAATACATTCCCTGGTAAGACAAATTAAGTGTAAATGCGAAGAAAACACTGAATCTATACGAGCTGGAAACCAAAAAAGCTGCTGTGTGTCTGCTGTGTACATACTCCCACCAGCACAGCCTAGCTGCATGTCCACGGGACAAGTCTAGCTTATGACCCATACCCATCTAGCCTGGTGACTCTTCCCTCTAGGAGATGTGCCATGGATGTCTGAGCAGCAAACATATCCTGGACAAGTAAATGTCTATTCCTGCACCTGCTCGCAACTTGGTATCACAAGGGAAGGAAAATCAGCCTCTCTGACCAGTGCCTGTTGCTGTCTGCCCCTCACACCCCACTCTTCCCAGGCCCCAGGGATGTGGTGACCACAGCAGCAGCAACCAGCACCCCGGAAACGCTCTCTTGGCCTCCCCTTCTGCTAGCAGAAACGGCCAATTTTAGCAAGCACTCTGGGGGTGCAGAGGTAGGTTGGTGTCACCATCTGAGGAGGGCTGCTGCTGCTCCTGGGGAACCGGGCAGCTTGTGAGAGCGGTCCCAGAGCTGACACACAGCTGCTGAAATTGAGCCAGCCTGAACTACCCTGTGACAGCAGACACAGGGACTCACAGATCTAAGACCAGATGCATCTATTGGCAAGACTGACTGTGTTTCTGTAAAGGCTGTGCACAAGCTGTGGCTGGATAGAAGGCAAACAAACACTGTCCAGAAAGCGCATGATGAATGAAATAAATAGACCAAGCAATAAGGAGTCACGACATTTTTCTGTGACTTCTTCCTAGAAGGGGGGGAAAAAACCTAAACCAAAACCAACCTCACACAGAGAACTCCAGGGACCCTAAAATATGCTGTTTAATTAAAAAACAACAACAGCAGCAAAACCCAGATCTGCTTTATTGGTTCTCACAGAAAGCTGTCTGAAGGGATTGGGAATTCAGCATTGACGATAAATCCTGGAGTCCGTTTCAACAAGAAACTAGGCTGCAGAAGGAGCCAAAGCATCAAGGGAGAGATGAGCGGCTGCTGCGCAGCCCTGGCTCAGCGTAGCATATGCTACCTTGCCAGGCAGTGAACTCAACCATATCGGCAGAGTAGTAGAGCCAAGGGAGGGTCTGCAGGCTGTGCAGGGACCAGCCCCTCCTCTCCGACAGTCCCCTGCCTCAGTCAGTGGGAGCAAAGTGGAAGCTTGACCTTGCTTCTCTCAGGAGCAATGGGTCTATCTGATCTGCTTGGATCTCAGGAAGGAAGTATTCTTCTGTTGGGTTAAACTGGCAAATAGCAAATGCTTCCTTCTCCTGCCTGATGGCCTTGGAGATGCACGGTTTGGCTAACAGTAATTTCCATGGATGTCCTGGCTCTGCACCACCAGTGGCACCACTGAGAAAGGCCAGCTCTTGGAGAAAGCTAACCAGGAACTGGAGGCTGCAGCAATGGATGGTGTGTAAGAGAGAAGCGGGGAAAAAAGGCTTCATCAGCACCAGCCCCCTCTTTGTCAACCCTCTCGCAAAGGCGAAAGAGTAAGAATATCCAGGGAATCGTTAAGATTAGTTTGAGATTTTGGAATCCTCTTGCTCCCACTTAGACCTGCCTAATGCCTGAAACTGGAGTTGTAAGGGCTCTCTCCCACCTTAGCTTGCCACATCCTCTGCATTCCCCCTGTAAGCTGAATGATTTGGAGTGTGATGATCCTTGTTCTGGAAATCGTAAGAGGATGCTTTTGAGCTTGACAGCTCAAAGTGATGATGATGGCAAACTCGATGCATCTTAAAAACATATTTATATAGGCTCTCTGTCAAGCATCATTTAAACCCCATAAATCATGATAAAAAATGAAGATGAAACCAGCTCTGCTAGGGCACTGGTGGGAAGACAGTGTCCTGGTACATTAAAATACCTTTTGTTGACAGATAAAGAAGGCCCTGCATTGAAAGGCACCATCTTTACAATTAGCACAAAATAAGGGGATGAAACACTGTGGCAGACATGAAAGAACAAATCTCAATAAAATCTGCAAGCAGAAGATACTCAAGTAAGAGCTGATTTGCATGCAGTAACCAAATGTTGGTTGTAACATACTGTACAGCACTGGGTTTGCTCAGCTTGCATCCAAGTCAGAGGAATGCAAAGAGTAACAACCCCAGGGAGCATTTCTGTTATGAGGATGACATTTCAATTAAAAAAAAAAAAAATAGGTTTGAGATGCTAGCTTTAAAAGCAATTCTAGAGAAAAAAAAATATTTAGAACTACAGGATCCTCAATCATTTCAAAATAGCTTGAAAAGGTATATATGAATTGGAGTTTTTTTAAAAGCCTGAGTACCTGCAACTGGAATTGTCTTTGTCATACATGCCAGATCGATGATATTTCCTATACAGTTTTCAGTGATGAACGTAAAATATCCAGTAACTGCACAGGCCTCACACTTTGCACAGACATCAAAGATTCATGGTATAGGACAGTGCTGAGGGTGTAGACACTCCTGGATATCCTGCTATAAAGAAGACGATTCATAAGAATTTAGGAAGAAGGTAAGATACGCTGCACTGTGTCCAAATGTCCACCTAACCCAGCAGCTCATCTCTGACGTGACCTACAGACACTTATGAGAAGAACGTTAAGAACAGGCATGTACCCTTGGAACGCAGCAGCCAAGCCTCCTTGAACCAAAGAATAACACTGGACTATACTCTTTTAATTTCTACTTGTGGGCCTCATATAAAGAGACTTTCTTTTGCTTACTATAGCATGAAAAGTATTTGATGTCCTGACAGCTTTCAATTATTTTATCCTTGAAAATACAATAACTATTTATTATTGGCCACAGAAGTTTTCTGTTGCATATCCATTATTAAAAATTCTGCTGTTACCCTCTGCTTACCCTCTGTTCCAGACTTAGCTGACGTATCTGATATCCAACCATAGTGCATAATGCGCTATACATTTGGCAGGGGGCACAAAGTAGTTGTTACTGGGTGGTCTAAGCATTGCCAATGCCTAAAGTTCCCAGTTAATCCAAAACACTGTTTTAGTAACAGTGCTGCTTCCTGACCTTGTGATACTGCTGGATTGCTCTGTAAGCACAACATTATCTGCACTAAACAAAAACGCAGCCAGGATACCTACCAGTTCTGTAGCGCCATTACTACTTCCACCATTTTAATAGGAATTCCTTTACAATTCTGGCTGAGTACCATTAAGTTTTGGCAGGTTTTTACTATTCTGTTTATTGATTCGGTCAGTTATTTTGCCCTCTTAATCGTATTTCCATCTGAGACTGCCAGGAAGCTGTTAGGCTGATGCCGATGCTGTCAGCTGTGGAAGGGGCACCAACACAGCAACGCCAAGATACTTGAACCATCCGTCCCTGCTGTTCCCGGCTCATTCCTGGTCCTCCTGACTGCAGAAGCAGGTTAAACATGCATTGTACAGTCAGAACAGGTTCAGTTTATTGTCCTACTTTAGGCTCCAGCAATTAAGCCCAAAGAGATCCCCAAACAGCCCTGGCCACATGACTTCAATATTGGCTTCTCTCTTAGGTGAAACATTTATTTCCCCTCCCTCTCTATTGTTTTTTTCCCATTAATTTTTATTCATTTTCCAGTTTCGTTCCTGATAGTTCCTAAGGGTTTATACTGTGTAATTGCAGTTCATGTTTAGTTAAGCAAAAACCATTTATCAAATACATCCTGATCACCATTGTGCTGTAGTCCTTTTGGCTGTAGTTTAACTGCAGAGAGACAAACTGGGACTCTACCCCTGCACCACGATACCAATTTCTTCTTCTCTAGATAAAGTAGCTGGTGCCTGAATGTCTGATGTGGGAGGTGAAGAGGACAGCTGTGTCTGGTAGAAGTAAACATCACTAAGATCTCCCCTGGGATACACCTGAGCTGCTGGACTGTAGTCCTGCACAGTATAAAGGAAGCAGCCTCACTCTCTGTTACTTACCTGGATATCTGTCAGTCACCGGTCAATTTCCTTCACAAGTCATATTTTCACTGGCTATGGTACAGAACAGTTAGTTTTATGGTTAGAGATGTAGCTCATTCCATCAATTTATATGCCTGGAAAATAAGCTGGGTATTCAAGAAAACCATTCAGAAGAATTAAAATACACAGTTTTTAAAAAATTTAATTTGAAAAATGGGACAGTCCAGCATTCTCCTTTAGCCGGAGTCAAATTGGAAAAATTGGAAAAACAGAACTCTGATCANAAAAAAAAAAAAAAACCAAGAAAAACCTAGGTTAACATAGCTTCTTTCAACTCTTAACTCTCCCAGTTAACGATCACTAACTCAAATATTAAGTATTTACCTCCATTTAGCAAGACCCAACGCAGACTCTCTTGTACAACCATACTGAATTTTGTTCCCCCAAACTGAGCATATACAATGCTAATAAATGGCAGCGTGTCAGAAGAGAAGTGCAGTAGAGGTAAATTAACTTGGATAAGAAAGGTAGACTTTGAAGGGCACCCTGGCTTTCATTTACAATTTCACATTCAAGAATTCCTGTTAGCTCTTCTGTCAGACTTTTTGTACGAAAACTGTAGTGCCTGGTATTTCCTTCTGCAGTGTTAGTGGATGCAGGGGATCTACAGAAGTTCAAATGAACTTTGCACATCTGAATTTAATCCACCAAGTTTAGTTAGTGTCATCTGCCATCTCTTTGCACTGGAACATACTTAATTTTATATTTTTAGAAAGAATATTGTTTTGTTATTTGAAACAGAATGTGAAATTCAATTAAATGAAACAGACAACCATTCTTTTTTTAGAAAGAAAAATTTATTTATTGTTACATATACCACATATAAAATTAACATTTAACTGAAACATGTAATTGTTTCAATCATTTATGACTAAACACTTACAATGTTGACTACAAAACTGTACAGTTTATATTTAGTAACCAATTCTTACAGCATAGTGCAATTGTAACATTTTATAAACAAAATAATTTGTGCCTTTTTAAATAAAGTGCATTAAATGACTTATCTTCTATACAACAAGAAGCTCTGTAGTTGCAATTCGAAGCTTTAATCTTAAGGGAAACTGAGGCAAAGATGTTTCACTTCCTTTTAAAATTACTTCATATACTGGCAAGCTATGGTTCAAATGTCAACCACAGTTAAATGAAAAAAATCCCTAAATTAGTATAAGAAATAACCACAGGCCTTTATGTACTAAACCAGTAATTGGTTCTCATATGAAAAGCACAACATGCAGAATTTAAATTACTGGTTTAAAGCCATTTGGCTCCTAATGAGATGTGTAGCGCGAGAACTACCCCCATGCAGCTGCTTTTGCTAAAGCTTTTAGAATTCAGCATGGAACCATACTGCAGTCAGTAGTATCAAGAGCTTACATGAATGGTACGATGTTTCCTAGGAAAAGCTCTCTCTGAGATTTTCATGAGATGAGCATGGTAATCCACAGGTTATTTTTAATTGTGTTTGGCAATAAAAAAGAAGTAGGGGCCTAGTTAGTATGTCTAGAAAATTATGAGTGGTTCTACTAGCCCAGGGTATTCCAAATTTCATGGCCTGAAGTTACATACAGAGTTTTACAGCTTTATTTCAGAGGCACAGTTATAACATTTCATCCTATGAAATTTCTTTTTATTTGTAAACACATTCACAATCAACTTTTGTAGGTTTTGGCTGTGACAGTAAAGCCGAGTCCAAACAAAGGACAACAGGACTGTAGATTTTAGCCCCAAAGAATAAAAAGATGCAGACATACAAAATAGACAGAGGTCTAACGTGGCTCCTTCTAGAAACAATGACAAAAATAAGAATGTCCATTTCCTTCGGTGGGCTCTAGCTGAGGCCCAACCAAAAAGTCCATATTATTCTCCTCCATACATACATGGGACTACTTTCAGCTTCAATGGAAAATATATTTGAGCACAGGCAAGTAACCCTAGAGATTGCCTGAGTATTTTGCTGTATATGTAATCTAGGCAATTTACCTGCCTCTTCAGCTGCAATACCCATTCCACACTTTTGGCACAAATCACACATATTGTTTCCACATTCTGGAAAACCGCATTTTCCTCCTATGCATTTTAACCTGTGGGACCAGCCTGAGTTCAGAAGCAGACTACCGTACATTCAGCTGCTCTGCTCTGGGACAGCTGCTGTGAAAAAAGCTGCATGCTGGAGCGTGCTAACTCCCAGCAATGAATTACTCTCCTCCTCCCAGACTAAGGGAAGCCTCTGCTTACATTGAAGGGGAAATACAAAAGAAAGGAGCTGAAATTTGGTTGAAATGTGATTGAAAAAGGCTCACTATTTTCTATCATGTCTTCAGAAAGCTCTCTGCTGAGAGCAGAGCTCCCTTCCAAACCCAGCATGCTTTGCCCCTGCGATCAACACTGTAGAAAAGCCTCACCTCCATGCTATTTTCTTGTGAGCCCTCTGGGGCAGGGGCACCACAAGGTGGACTGAGCCTTGCTCATATATTGAGGAAGTACATTGTCATAGGGCAACCAAAGAGCAGCAAACCAAAAACCCATGGATGGAGCACAACTCCCTGAGCTCCATGGGGACACAACAGGACATCCCTTTCCAGATGTGGGTATCTCAATTTTCGAAGGGCCAGATCATGCTGCTTTCATTTGCATACTATAACATATCTCTTCCCTGAAAGCAGTGGAAGCTGAATTCCTGATTATTTTGGTTAAACACTGAAGTAAGAAGAAAATTCTATGGGGCCCATAAGTAATCAATGCATTAAGAGCTCCATACCTTGGCTCTAAATCTTATAGGTCCTAGTCCCTTTTCCTAGAATGCCCCTGAAGCATATGTGTATTTCATGTGCCCTTTAAAAATTAATGTATAAGATTTCTTAGCTACTGTAATATTCCCCAGGTTAGTATCGGCCAGTGCAAAATGTGCACCTGTGTCATATGACTGCGTGGACTGCTGTTCAGATTCAGGATCTGTGCAGTCCCATTTCCAAAGTACCTACGAAAGGCAGAGAGAGAGAGAACAGCGACCAGTGTGCGCAGGAACATACAACTGCTGTATCGTCTCATGTTAGTAACAAATATCCTTCTTGTATTCTGTCCCATATGTGGCCATATAACACATTCCTGTAATCCCAAAGCTGGCAGTGGGACCTGTCCAAATTAAAGACATTAGAATTCACGTCGCTCCCAAAACCTCTGGATTGTCTTTGTTTGTTGAAGTATCAATTACTCACCACTGAACCTTTCAGCGTTTGCAACGTTCATACAAGGTTGGCAATGTTTTTGTTTAATCACACGAAACTGCCTCAGCAAAGAGGTTACACTTTGACCATTACAACACTGAAAGTATAGAGCATGATATCTAGCATATCATACATATAAAAAGTAAATTAAATAATCACAATAATTGTGTATATGTATTATATTTAAGTATGTAATTATGCTATTTAAGTATGATAGCTCATAATACTTAATTAAGTTAATGGCATACCAAAATACTCTAAGAAACCGTTTCTCTACTCGGCATGTAATATAACTAGTACTTAAGTTCTTTAAGTTAAACCTGGACATACATATTTCCTTTTAAGAATTAAGTTTATACTTTTTAAAAAAAAACAAATCTATTTTGTTGGCATCTATTCCTTGAAAGTGGAAGGCCCCTCCATTTTCTAAGGTAAACCCTCGCAGGATGCAGTCTTCAGCATGTGCAGTTAGTATCCGCTTGCTTTTTCCTTGAGAAACCAGGACTAGGCTTGTGCTCAGACATCACGGTAGATCGTATGGTTGGGATCAAATGGTTTGAGGAAAAAAGAATATCACCAGTGTAAAGAAAATGGCAGCAGTTCACTTGCTTCCCCCCCACCCCGCAGGTAAATCAGATACAGTCCAGTGTAAGGCAAATGCTCACCAAAGTTGTTCAATGAAAAAGTGCTGCTGATATATTTGAAAGGTTTATAACAAACTATTAAAACCTTTGTAAATAAGCTTTTACCTAAGAATGCAGCACTGTACTTATGAGAAGCAGGTTCTTACAATCACAGAATCTCAGAATCATTTAGGTTGGAAAAGACCTTTAAGACCATCAAGTCCAACTGTAAAACAATGTTTGTCTTGAAACAAAAAGGACTGTGCCAGATATCTTCCAGGGGGGCGGGGTGTGGGGGGGTGTATGTGGAAAACAAACCTCCCGTAATCCTATGGCCATCAGCTGAATTACTGTATACTAGTAATTTAATGAAGCCCCTAAAAGTGCAGTGAATGTCCGTAAGTACTCTATGCTTTTTAGAAAGGTCTGTTTTACTTGTAGATATCAGATTAATAGATCAGTTCACTAGTTCTGGACATAAAAGTCTTCCCCCTACCTGGGAGGGGGAAACCCATAACACTATCTCGTCCAGTTAAATATCTAGCATGTCAGCAAGTTTGTAAAAATTGTCTTGGCATATGTAGAGTGCAAAACAAAAGGTTTGGGGAGGTGAGGACAATTTCCATAAAAGCCAATTCAAGGAGACTGGGATAGCAAGTTCAACTGACCTTTGTTTTAAAATGAGTTTTACTCTCTCAACCCATTTGCAAAGAACCTCCACTGGAAAATCTCCCCTTATCCTTTCAATGGCACTGAATTAGTTTGCATCACAGCAGTGATGCACTAGTTAATTGCAATATGGTTTCATCTAACCTACATTCAGGTTTGGCTTTTTTCCTTCTCTTCTATAAGTTTGTATAACACAGTGAAGTATGCAACTATTTCTTCTTATCTGGCTTACAAGCTCACAATAATTTTGTGAATAAACTGCAGCATGGACTTTTTTAGGTTTTTAGTGCAAAGGCATATTGTT
>VYZW01026151.1:6491-30819 GCA_013401315.1 Balaeniceps rex
AGTCTTATGTGAGAGCAGCCAGACTCCCACCCCCAATTTGGCTGTACTAGCCTAATAGACCAGAGTCTTCTCTCCTGTAGTAACAGAAGACTAGGTCAAAGCGTTTTCTGAGATGTACTTTAGTTGAGCGCAAATCATAAGTACAGGGATAACAGAAGGAAATTGTTAGTCTGTGATATATGGGAAGTTTGGCAAACAGCTTTTGCAGCCTTTTCTGGACTAAAATGTTGCTGATATTGCGAGTCCAACAATCAGCACTTGCGATATTGCGGTGGCAATTTGACAATGTTGTGCTTTCTTAAACCCTTCTGTAAGGGATCTTTGCAGTCAGTTTTCAGTATGCCGGTTGGTTCTTGGATGAACCATTAACCAAAGAAAAGGCTGCTAATTTTAGCTTGGTTATATGGCTAAAAGAAAGTACTATGATCTGTCTTGGTCACCTTCTTTGGGTTTTTGTACCTCTCTTTTATTGAGGTTTGCTCTTGTGTGTTAAAACATCATGCATATATTGAGGCTTTTATTATTATGGTTGGGAAGTACTCCAAGTCCTGGCTTGCCAAAAGGTTACACCCTGCTAATGGCAAGAGAAACTATTCACTAATGCTGGGAGTAATAGATTTTACAGGCTACAGATAGCTGTTAAAAGGTGTAGGAATGCTGGGTAGCGAATTACAGGAATTTGAGCAGTAGAAAGTACCTTGTTGAAAGGGCATCCACAGAAAACAGATGTGTGTTTGTGAGGTGTTTGACCCTTCTCCATTTCTGCACACTGCTCTGAATGGCTTATGCCTCGGGACTGACTAGTTTTAGTTGCCCATGAGTGCAGTGTCCTGTGTGGGTTTTTTATACAGTGAGAACCTTATTTTGCTTGATGGAGTGATTAGAGGTGTGTAGGTAAGGAGCAAATTGTGCCCATTACTGTGGGCAGACTTTCTCAAAAGTGAGGCATTGCAATATTTCCTGAAGATGTCCAAGCTCTGCCCTTGATTGGTGCCCAAGATGCGATCAAGGCCTGGGCATCCTTTCTATAAAATTTGCAAAGGAAGCAAAGTGATTTCTTCATGGTTACATAGCCGGCTAGTGGCCGAGCTGAGAACAGAAATTATTTCCTGGGCAGCAAAGTCAGCGACATCGAGTCGAGCGCTCCGCCCCCCGCCTTCCACAGCTCTTCCACTAGTATTGTCAGATGAGAGGAGTCCAAACCACAAAATTCAGATTTTTGGCATGAGATGTAGAGTTTGGGAGCATTCAGGCCCATCTCTTACTGCACAGGAATACAGCAAGTTTTTTCTGTAGCAGACGAGGAAAGCGGCGTTCTTGCAAATGCATCCTGCAGATCCAATAGCAGATGAGAAGTGTTGTTTTGTTTGGTTTCCCTATGTAAGTTTTCCAGGAAGGAGTCAGATGGCCAGCGTTATGCAAACCAAATGGATCTTCTTTTGTTTAGAGCAAAAGAAAATAGTCACTCATTTTTGTGGTGAAACACAAACATTCTCCAAACAAAATAATCTCTCCCTGCAGCCAGCCTGGCCAGCCATGAGTCCCCTTTTGGGACTCTGAGTCTGATAAACTTTCTAGAGAGGCATAGACTTTAATGCAAGTTGGGGGTTGGAAGGGAGAGAAAGAGCAACAAAAAAAGCTAATGAGATCTAAGTAAAAGGCCTTGCAAAATTAAGCCAGCTTTTGTTTTAGTGAATGCTGGCATGGAGAATACTTTGGCCTTTGCTGCCAGTGTTAGCAAAGGAGAAAACAAGACATTGGTCTTCATTCTCTTGGCATGTGTGTGCTGAGACAATGCCATAAATTATGGGAGTTAATGATACCTTCATAAATCAGGGTGAGAACAGAACTGTAGGGCCAGATTCACCACCACCGTGCATCTTCCTTGCTTGTGCAAAGTGGGAAATGCTGCTGGTTTGATTTGGTAACTCTGTTGCAAAACTGAGTGCCTGTATATGATGCAAGCTCACCATAAATCCAGTGCCTGTGCTGTAGGCGGTCGGAAGCGAGGGATGTGCATTGTATCACTACATTGCATGCTTTAAATGCCTGTTGTCTGTCTGCCTCTCTTTTAATGAGGAAGTAATCTTCTAGATAGTATGGGGCTAGCAAAGGAATACTCTGCGCGGAAAACATCTGCTCCTAATGTTTAGCGTAGTGGAAATGTTCGTATGTGTTCTTGCACTGAGGCTGTGGGAAAAGAGCAATCATATGGTACTTTCCAGGCCAACAGCAGGAGCAGGGATCTAAAGAGATCACAGGAGCTTGAAGACTGCTCTCAGTAGGTGAACCATGATGCAGAAGCGAAGCCTGTCTGTGAAAGCCATATGGCTGGCTAAAATGTTTCACTTTCAGCTGTTTGCCTCTGTCAAACAGTCCTTAACAAAATAACTGCTGTGGGTAACCCGAAAATTCAAGGGTGTGTATATAGGCATGGGATTTGCTGGAAGCTGGAAACATAAGGAAAACTTCAGGGAAGGCTACAACTTTTCATTACCATTTCATTTTTTTTAATGGACCGTAAAAAATAAACATTTCCTAACCTGCCTGAGGAAATAATCTTTTTATATTGCTGCCAAAGCAAAGAAATACACTGGTATGAAATAGGGATTATAATGTGTGATAGGAATTACTAGAGCAATATTACCGCTTTCTAAAATTTTGCATTCAGTGGAAACCTCTCTTTTGGGAATGTCTGGGAAAGAACGCTTGACTTAGTGAGTCCTGGTTCTGCGTGAGGTGACAAACTCTTGCAGTCTGTATCTCTTATCTTTATATCTCATCCACTCCAGTAAAATGTGCTGTGTGACCCTGCTTCTGAGCGAACCCTGCTGAGCTAACCACTGAGAATGGGGCCAGGATCAATAGTGCTCTACTGCTGTTGCCCTAATGATTATTAGACACCATCCATGTGAACAAATCTTATCTCGGCAGCCAAGTGAAGAATGAACAAGACTCACAGCTGATGCAGAAATTACTTTAGAGAAGGTTACCGCATTCTTTGGCTTGTGTCTCTTCATGGCTTTTCCTCTTTTCACTGGCACCTTAAATGGAATTGTAACTTGCACAAGTTTCCTCAAAAACAAAAGACCAGACAGTCAGCATAGCTCAGCTCTTTATTAGATTGCTAAATGATTTGGTTAAACTTTTATCCTTGCTCCTTTCCATTCCCCACTTCTGTCAGTGATGCACTGAACACTGTAACCTTGCTTCCATGTGGCCAGTGTTATGTGTACCCTGGGAAGTTAAGTGGGCTATGCAGTTGTGGAGAGACTTTAGATGGTTAGAGACCCTGGGTTTGCTGTCTGTATTTAAAATACCAAAGCCAGGTGGTGATGAATTGTACTCACGTTTCAACACGGCCCCACAGAATGAAGGTCTCTTCCACCCTGCAGTGTACAGAGATAAGCCTCAAGATTTGGACTGAAGGTGAGATTTGAAACCTACAGGTTTGAGAGGAGAAGGGGAAGGAATCTGTCAGGAGAGGAGGGGCTTTCAAACAAACTGACAATTTTAACTGGAAAATTTTAGGAAGCTGATAATATTTGGTTGGCAACAGCTCATTTCAGGTCTATAAGCATCTCTGTTGAAGGCCATAGAGATGGCTATAAGTACAGCTGGTAGAAAGCTTTCTGATGCAGTGATGTGCTCCTGGAAAATGCTGATTCAGCAGAATCAACCCCTTCTGTGGGAATGTGGGGTTTCCAGTCCAAAAACCAAAAACCATCCAGCCCATCTGCCTGGTTTTCTGCCAACCTGCCCAATCTCTAGTCAGCTGGCAAGTGAGCTGGGAAGTTCCTTGGGATCCCCATCTGTCTGGTCACCAGAGAGATGATATAAAGTTCTGATTTAAGTCTACAAAAGAAGAGTATTAGCTGATGTTCGTGTTTCCCAGGCAATTGCCTATTGATAATTTTTCTTACTCCACTTTTAAAACCATAGTATAGGTGGAAGTCTTAATTTAGGTTCAGATGAGTCTGCCTTGAAGTGCAAAATTTTCCATAATGTACAATTTTCTTAACATAGCTATTGTCAATTATATGTAATCTGTTGCAACTCCATCTGATCTCCTGTATAGAGTGGCTGTGATCATTTACTCTGACCATTCAAAAAAGCTTTGTATCGTCAATTTTGTTGTGGCTTGGATGCGTGGCGTGGTAAATTTCAACAGCACAGAACAGCTGTAGGAATGGCGAGGGTGCTGCGTACAAGATGTGGGTGACAGGTGGCACAGGGGTTCCAATTGCCCTGAGGCATTAGGCTCTCCAGGGGCAGGTAGTCCTCAGCCCTTTTGGAAGAACGCTGGCACAAAGGGCTTTGTGGAATGGTGTTTCACAGCGAGAATGACGGAGAGCTGTGGCAGCCTGAAAACAAGACAGTTTTCAGGAGGGCTCTGCAACGAAATGAGGGAGGAGGGTCAGCTGCCACATTTCCCCATTGTTCTCGGGGGCGGTAAATGCAAGGTGTTGAATTTATTTTTTCCTGAGGTGCAGGGTATCTGCCGTTACCTTGTATTTACTCTGTATACTCCATGGGCTGAAAGCATGCCTACAGTTACCTTGGAACAACTGCTGTGCAGTAGCTTTTTATCCCTTATGCAGTGTTTGATCTTGTTTATGTATCAAGAGCGAGGAAAAACATTATTTAAGCTTGGTCTTTAAGGCCTGTCTTACTGACCAGGTAATAATCTCAATATTTCTTTTTTCCAGATGAGAAGCCTTTTGTAGTGGAAGATACCTACTTACTCTGCCCAGCACCTGTGCTACAAGAAGTTGGCATGTATGTTTTTTCTATGTATTCAAATATTTACTTTGCCTGTTGGAAAATGAGTCTGTGTCATCTAACTATATTCTGTTTTTCTTATGTGCAACTAATTCTGACATTGTCTCCTGTGCTTGTTGGGTTAATTGGCAGTTGTGCATTGGAGCACAGGGGAGGGAGCACCAGCAGGGTGAATTAACCTGTACAAAAGGCTTTTCTGTGCATCGGGAGCCCAGGTTCCAGAGGATATTATCTAGTAGCGGATTGTGGACTAGCTGGCCTGACTTGTTTCTTGTGGGTTTTTTTTCAGGGAAGCAGCTCTCCAAGTCAGTATGAACGATGGTCTGAGCTTCATCTCTAGCTCCGTCATCATCTCCAGCACACACTGTGTAAGTTTTGATTCACATGCCTAAACTGATTCAGTAGGGTGGTGGTACTTAACCACAGATGTTTGTTACACCAGTATTAAGGCTTCCAAATTGAGTAAGCCTGGTGTGTGAAGGACCTGTTTCCCTCTTTTGAGCGTGCTAATATGACATTTTGTGTATCATGTGTGCCATAATGTGGCAAAGCTCTTGAGTCTTCAGTAAACATCTCAGACTCCATATCTGCTGTGGGATGCAGACCAAAACAGCAGCCAGTGGTCTGGAGGTGTCTGTGCCTGCTTGTCCACTGCACACTGAACAAGAAGCAAGTCTCCTAGCTTCATTTGCTAGTCTGTTTCCTCTACAGCAATGGTGCTGCTCACTATGAAAGGTGCATGGCAGTTGTGATCACACCCTTTGTCTGGGAACCAGTATGGTTGCCAAAAAAATGTGGGGGCTTCTCCACTTAAGCAGCTGGCTTAAGCTGGCGTCCTTTCTTGCCAGTAGTGAATCGCTGCATTCAGTCTCTGGTGCAATCAGGCAAAGGATGATGAAACCATTTATAATTTAAGGTATTGCTGAAGATGCTGCTTCTGCTAAGTCGTGGCTGTTGGGAATAGAGCATGAAGTGACTTGTGCTGAAGGAGGTAGTGGAGGAATTCACTTTGAGTTCAGAGCAGTTGTTCATGCTTCAGCTTTATTCACTTGTGGGGAGACCTATCTTCTGTACAGGTTGAGGCACTGCTTTACTTCTCCTGGGTACTGACTTAAACTGTTTTTTGGAAGCCAGAGTAGTCTTGCCAGAAAGACTTCAAAAATCTGTCCATGGCCTGCTTTTCTCCCTAGGCACATCGTGTTTCCATACAGAGTAAGTGAAAGGCTAAGTTGTATAATGTCCACAAAGGCTGATGCACGAGATGAGGAAAGTCTTTTGTGTCACTTGATCTTGATACTTGTTCAACAAGGACAAGATTGTATGGAGAGACAGTTTTCAGAGCTTACGTGAGGGGTTATGTTCCAAAACTTACAAAGACTTCCTTATGCCTTAAAAGAAGAGAATTTATTTTATTGGTTAATTTTTTGGGTCCAGTTCTCTTTGCTCACTGGCAAAAATGTATTTGCATGTTGTCAGCAAATTACAGGAATATTTTCCTATGTTTTGTTCATATGAGGCAAGACCTGGGAAAGAATTGTTAGAGAAAAATTATTCCTTCCTGATATGCTTTCTTCCGGGGATAGCATTATTATTTCTAGGTTACAGGAGATGAAATATGTGTTCCTTTTCTATTGCTTTAATAGCTGTAAGGAAACTTTTGAAAATGCCTATGCTTCACGACAGTGCCTACTACTCTGATGCCTCCAGACTGCGAAACTGGATTTGCAGTGCAGCTAAGCAGCCAGAATTCAAATCCAGATCCTACATCCAAACCCAGACGCAGCGACATTCAGTGGCTGCTTGGAAAATTATATCACAGTCTTCACTAATGGAGAAAGTTTCTTCTGGGTAAACAGGCATTTTGTCTTTGTAGTAGTGGGGGTTTTTTTTTTTAAGTTCTTTTTAAAGATGAAACTGTTTACTGAGACTACAATCCTCTCTTTAAGGATACAAGGGCTCCAGTCCTGGAAATACCCGTATACAAAATGTCCACCAAATGACTTGTTTAATTGACTGCAGACCTGGAAGTTAGGTCTGTTTGAAAATCTGCAACTGAAGTGGGACTGTCAGAAAGCTGTGGAATGAAGTGATGGTAACAAGCAGGAAAAAAACCTAGGGTTTTCTTCCCTGTGTGCAAGCTAGTAATCAGTGCTTTGCGTTTCCTCTCTGTGCTGTATTTCGGAACTGATCAGGTTTGGGAAGAGGTCTGGAGTGTCATCTTCAAAAAGCTTCCCAGATGGCAATTGGCCATGACTTAACATGGCAGCCCCACACTTGCTTTGGTGCAAATGCCTTGAACCCCAATCTCATTGCTCTCCAGAAATCGCTGTTTAATGGAGAAGGAATGAAGCAAGCAGCTTGACGGCCTGATAAGCTTTACCATTTCTTTATTTTCTTATGTAGCTCCACAACAAAACCTTCCTATGCAACATGTAAATAATCTGCAAATATCCCATTTTCCCTATAAACAATACCTGTCCTACGAACTACCCATTTTCAAGGACTATCTGGAGGTAATCCAGGGAAGAAAATTCAATTAAGAGCATAGCTGAAGCAGACAGCTATGTTCCCAGCAAAATGAACAGTCAGAAGAGTCAGTCAGACTTTGACTCCTAAGTTATGAATGTAGGTATTTGAAGATCAGGAGAGGTAGAGCCTAGACAATGAACTATCTAATAAGCTTTTTTTATCACCCTCGCTGGCAAAAAATTTTACTGTAGGTTTTTATGGTAAGGAGATTGGGCCAGTTTCTCATAGGTTAATAGGGCAAAGATATTTTATACCAAGTCTAGGTCCCAACCTTCATTTAATATGTAAAGACTCTTAGGAATGAGGCAGCTAAATAAATGGCAGTTTACTGAGCAGTGAAAACTCTAGAAGGAAGAAAACAATTTTCATCTTGGACAGATAGGTCACTTTTTGGAAAGAAACAAGGGATTAAGGCCTTTGCCTTTTCTAGAAGCACATCACTGCTTCACTGCTGTAACTCGGCAAGGCCTGACTCCTGCGATTGCCAGAAGCGAGGAGGGAAGAGTGCTTAGTACTCCTGTGCTCACATTGTGTTTTCTAACACTGAGTGCCAGCTGCTGAAAATGGGATACTGGCATTTTTTGCCTTGCCCAGTGGTGTCATTTTTGTGAGGCTGCCAGTTAAAAGTGCTTTTCGCAGACTATGCTGCCTTCGTATTCAAATACTGAATGCGTGGCAGAAAGTGTTCTGTGCACTTGTCCCCTTTAGGAAATGTCACCGTTTTGTCTCTAAATGCAATAATGCCCATACCTCTCTAGTATAAACTGACTCCCTCTGGGAACAGACAAAGCTTTTGCTTGAGCCCATATTGCCTAACTGAAGTAATTATTTGCACTTTTTCAATTTGAGGTGTAAAATCTGCTACAGCATTTCAAGGGGGAGAAAACGTGGGAAGGTTAGGCATGAAGGCGTATGTAATGACTGACTTGATCTCCTTCTTGGCCTAAGAGGCACTTGAATACCTCTCACTTTCCAGCATTAAGTGATATTACTTGTCAAATCTGTCAACACCAAATTAGACCTCACTGAACACTGGTTGGCATTTTGGGTTTTTTGTTTTGTTTAAAGGAGTCATACATACAGCTAAAACAGCCTTAGAGTTTCTATCTATGCTTTCAAATCTAGGCACTTTAGAATCCACTTGCCTGGACTGCAGGTGTCCATTGTGCTTTGAGGGACTCCTTGTTTTCCCTAGCTTTCTGCTTCCTGAAATGTGGCAGGCTTCAAGGTTTGCAGCTGAAAAAAAAAGTGCAAGGGGTGTCAGAAATTAAACTGCATGGGTTCTGTTGTATTCTGCCTTTTGCTTAATTGCTTGTGCTTTCCAGTATCAGAGTACAGGCATGACTGTATATGCTTTTATACCTCCTTTTTCATGGGACTCAAGGAATTGCTGGTTTAGAGTCCCAAAATAAAATTACCAGAATTACTTAAATTTTGTTTTTTAAAGTGAGCCTCCAGGCTTTGCTGGTACTTCGCTGCAGTCCTCTTCTCTCTGTTGAAAGGTATTTTGATTTTTCATTTAACAAAAAAAAAAAAAAAACAAAACCAAAAAAACCAAACCAAAAACAAACAAAAAAAACCAAACAGAAGGAGGTGTGGGAGAGACTTGTAAAGATGCTTTTGGTGCAGGGGATCTTTCAGCATTTCTGTTTTAAAGTACATTTTGGGAAGACTTGCAGTCACATAAAAGTGATCTCAGCTGGATCAGGTGGAGCAAAATCTCCATTTAAAAAAGAATCAAAATTCTTCTCGGTTGGCCCAGTTATTTCCAAGCCTGAGGTATGAAACGGTCCATAGGAGGTCTTTGGGGATTTTGTTTTGTTTTTTTTCCTTAGGATTTTCAATATGAGTTTTTAGAGGCAAGAGTTGATTACAGATGGGAGGCCCTTTTAAATCCCTTGTGATAAGATTCAGTCTGGAATTTGCCCAGGCACATTAGCCAACAAATGAAACTCCAAATGCAAGGTCTGTCTGATGCATAAAGAAGTATCAGCCAGAACAAAGCTTGACTCCCCGATCTCATGCAGGGGTGGTCTTTAGTTAAAGGTGGAGTTGTCGTTTTCTGGAGATGGTAAAAAGCATTGACTGTGGAATTGCACGGGACTGTTCAGTTTTCAGAGTGCAGTCTTTACCTGAAAGAAGAGTGAAAGAAAGAAAAAAGAGAGAACCAGGTTAGTAGAGAATTTTTTTTGTTTTGGCGAATGCAGCTCCCTCTCCCACCCTCATGTGAGTTCCTTGGGAATAGTGCTTTTGTTGTGGTTTGTTATCCTGGCTTTTCTGCCTGTTTTGGTGGCTCTAAAGTCTAATGGGAAACCTGGCTGGACAATGCCAGATGCCCTCAAGATGATGAAGTATCAGAGCATGTATCTGTCAGGAGTGGAAAATAAAGGCATGCCGGAGAGAGACCAGAGTATTGCACCCACTGCTTTGAGATTATAAAGCAAGCCTTTATAATATATATAAAGACCCACAGGTCTTTAGGGGCTGCAGCATACATCCTCACCAAGTGGTGCAGGGCAAGAAGAGGCATGCGCTTCATGGGGGAAGAAATTGGGAGGGCTGTGTCCTGCTGACTCTCGTAGGGTGCCTGCAGCGCCCTGGAGAGCTGGGCTTCGTAGGCAGGGGGCCGTGTGTCAATAACGAGGTCTGTGGACAAAAAGGGGGTTTGCTTTTTGGAGGAATGCAGTGATTTCCACTTATTTGTCAAAAATGGGCCAAACACAGGAGCTGTTGTGGTTGGGCAAAGCATTTGTTTTATTAAATTATGGAATGCAGATGAAACCCTCTAGCTTAGGGCAGAATGATAACGCATGTAAATAACAAGCCTGCTTGTGCCCTCTCTGTGGATGGCCAATACTATTTTTCATTCAAAAGTTTTGCTGACTGCACACCCCAGACTGAGGATTACTGGCTGGCTTCTGGTAAAGCCACTAATAGTGGCTGGGTTTATTTCAGAAGCAAGAGGGTAACACTGTGTAAATCAGGGGCTGCAGACAGAAGTTTAATACTGCTCCCCACTAACTTACGTATTACCCAGTTAAACGAAGACAGGGCTGTTATTTGGCCTGGGCTATGTGACCACTGGCAGCTACCCCAACAGAAAAGGGGAATGGCTGGAATGAGAGTGTTCTTAAGCTTTGGAGACAGCGTGGTGTTTATATGCTTAGCTGGGGGATAAGATGCCAGCATCTCCAGTATGACAAAGCTCAGCTGGCTAGAAGTATTTGATGAATTTGTCTCTTGGCTTGCTTGTCTTGGAGAGTTACTAATTTATTTCTCTGAAGTTGGTTTTTCAATATCTGTACCTTTCAGATGAAAGAAAAACATTATTTAAAAGTTCCCTGTGGGGGAAGGAATCCCCCCTTCCATACAGAGGGCAATGAGGCTGTCTTGTTACTGCATTACCTGAGTGAAAGAGAGCAAAACCATGCAGGGACATCCAGGTGACCTCTGCTGCTGGCAGACAGTGCTAAATGGCAGCCCTGAATACTGAAGCCTGCAAAAGCCAGGCATATGTAGGGGCAAGGCATTGCTTCTAAAGAAATGTCCTTAAGGCTGTGGCATCACACCGGCCCAGAAAGAAGCTGGGCTTGTTCCTCTGTGTTCTTCTGGACAAGGTAATATTTTCTGTATAGAATCCAATGTGGATTTAAAACCCTTCCTCTCTCCAACCCTCGGAATCACTTGTGACTGCTTGGACTGACATTTCAGGAGGAGACTACCCTTGAAAGCATTCTTTAGGAGGCTTGTGGATGTATCCTGGGCATCTATTTAGCAACTGGGTCCTCCAGTTCTGAGTGTCAAGGAGCTATTTTGGTTATAAATAATGTTTTGTTATCAGAACTTGCCACTGTCTGTCTCTGTTGCTTGACTCAAATTAGACAGAGTCCCCTTCTGGGGGGAAAGACACCCTCACCCCTCCTTCTGCTGATATTCATTCTTACTTGGCCTTTGTACTGCAGTCACACTTACGGATCTGACTTGCTCCAGGTGCTGTGTAACCACAGAAGACAACAACACATCCTGCCCCCAAATTGCTACTGTCTTAACTCCTTGCAGCAAGGCTATTCGCTTCAAATGTTGTACAATGCCCCTGCTGTCAGCCGAGCGCCCTCAGCTTTCCAGGGCCTCAGAAAGGCGTCAATCTCCCAGGGTGGGCAGGGCTGTCTGCTTTGCAGGTAAATGAGGTGCCTTTGTTCTCCCTTTGCAGAGGTCTCTGCAGTGGGCTAACAGAGACCAAAAGTACCCCGTAATTGAATAGAGCTGTCAGTGATTACAGTAAGAGCTTCGGAAATGATTGGACACATTTAGGTATGACTTTACATACATGAATAGTATGTTTTCACATACCATGGAAGACCGAATTCTTGTTGCCATGATTGTTTTCCTCTCTCTTAGCTTTTAATACTACAATTTTTTTAACGTGCCCACATTTACAAAAGAGACATTAAGGTAGAAAATAAAGATTAATGTAGCCTCCAGTCCCAGTCTGGAAGTTGACAAGTTACATTGCTACAGGTGTTGTTGTGTGGTTGCATACTTTCTACGTTTTATCTGGCAGACCAGAAAATCTTCATTGGGTGACAGAAAATGAATGATGAGAGTTTAAAAAGTAGTTTCATTCTACTGCTGACATCAGTGAACCTTTGATAGTTGAAGGCACCAAGAACTATGATTTACTCTCTGCTAAACAAAAAAACCCCACCTTGCGACAGCAATAGCATAATGCATAGGACCACAAATGCAATGGGAACTGAGCATCCTCAGCTTCCGCTAGTGCTAAGACTTTAAAAAAAAAAAATTATTTCTTCTTCCTCAGCTGTTAGTCTCAGCGTACCACGAATTTTGTATGCAAAGTTGCCCTATATCAGGCTTTAGTGGTATGAATGCAATGTGTGTTGCTTTCATTTGCACCTGTTAATGCCTGGGGAGTGTATGCTGCAGTGGTTTTCCCACTGCTCGAAAAAGAACTAGCAAGTGATGGCTAGTGGAGTTGGGAAGCTCTTAAAAAGGGATTTACTCCTGTTTGTGTGTCAGGTGTTTGAAGAACTGAAAGAGAGAGAAAGTATTAAATGCTGCTTTACGAATGCGTACGCGTGTGGATGTGCACAGAGCAGGTTGCACAGCAAGCATTGTCAGGAAAGGCAATGTACAATAGAGGAAATAATTCACAAGGCAGCGTTTAGAGGCAGGAAGTCAGTCCTACTCTGCTGACTGGAGGGCTGCTGCCAAGTTCTTCAGTGCAAAAAGAGAGCATCTCGGAGAGAAGCCAGGATGGGAATTAAAATAAGTCTTTGTTCGTTTTCTAAAATGCTCCCAGAAGAGGAAAAACCACTAATGACCTCTTGCACTAGTAACACTCGGACTCAAAACTGGAAGGGAGGTGAAAACTGCAGGGCTGCAGTGACAGTGTAAAACACGTCTTCCTGGGCAGCTCTCGACTGGAAGAGCAAGGAATATCACTAGGTGATATTCCTATACTCCCTGTATCGCCTAGTGAGAAACACATGATGATGCTTTGCAAGAAGGCGAGGCAATGGAGGTACCCACACGTGGGCTGGGAGAACATTTCTGTGGCAGGATATTAGACTTGCCTTGTACTAGCATTGATTGAAACTCATTTTTATTTACCATGTGTATCCAGTTCGTAATGGATGTTTTCCCATGTCACACCCTGTTCCTTCAGGAGGAGAGTCAGGGGAATTATGCTTGTAAAAAGGAGTGCCTTTCAGCTGAAAAAGGACGCGTTGGGTCCGGGTAGTTTGGGGAAGCAACTGCATTTGGGAGGCATGTGCAATGCCTAAACTGGGCTTGCCCTTGTAAGCTAGGGTCCTATCCAGTGCCAGTAGGTACCAGCCCCTCCTTACCTGAGATGCTGGTGCTCCAAAACCACTTTTGGATGGGAAGATCTCAAGGTGTGGTTAAGCACGCTGCCAGGCAGTTAGCACTTCCACAGTCCTGGCTAGGATTTCAGATTTTGGAAACCAGAGCAGAGCTGCTGGCTAGCAGCTGGGCCAAGCCAGTCCTTGGTGGTGGAAAAGGGGCTTCTTGTGACTATATGTGTGGAAGTGAACGGGATGCAGTGGGTTATTGCACCTGACAGCAACTTGGGGCAAGAGAAGGTCTTGCATAGGCAGATCAGAGAACTGGTTCTTTTATAATGAAGCAGTTATCCTGGTGGCAGCCATTAATAAATGGCTTGGGATGATCGGCGAGGTGACAGGTGGGGAACAGGCCTACCATTCTGGAAAGAAATAGTCCCTCTGGTCAGACATTTCCAGTTGCAAGGGTGCAGGAGCCATTGAAGTCAGCTAAAAAGGAGAACTCTGTCTCTTAACCTCAAAAGGTTTTGCATTTGACAAAAGGAGGTGGGTACTGGCACAGCTTTACTACATCTAGGTATCCCGGTTTTCTTCCTGTGGCTGTTCAAAAGACTGAAGGAATTTGAACCTTTGAGTTAAACAATAGTGGATGGATTTGATCTTTAAATATGGAGAAAGAAAAAGTCAGAAAATCAAGAAAGCACTGTAGTAAAAACTAATGATGCCCTTCGTTGAAGGGGTTTTTTTATTCAAAAGGAATGTAATTCAGTGCTAAAGTAGGGTTTTTTCAATTGTGACTTTGTTCTGGGCTGCACAGTTAAGGCTCTGCTAGTTATCAGTGTTCCTAAGCCTGCAGGCAATTAAAGTGCATTCACTATTGTATCAATAGAGGCTTTATGAAACTGCAGAGTAAATTTAATGAGCGCTTTCCTAGGCCCTTGACCTGTATATTATTAGTTGAGGTATTGCTCTGTGGGAACTCCAGGGCATATGATTTCAGGTTTGTTTCTAAAAGAAATTGTTCTTAAATGCTTTATGCTGCAAGTACAATAGGCAGTGAATGGTTTTGCTAACACAGGACACCCTAAGAGTTAAATGTGCAGAGATTATTTCACTCTAATATTGCTGCATGGGCTGTTTTATAATACCCTTAAGTGTGGTAGGCATATTACAAACAGCGTGTTCCTATGGTTTGGAAAGTAGGGATTCACAAAAGAGACCAATAAATTGGGGATGGGGGCAGAATCACAGAATGGAAGTTTTGAAAAGTTTTAATTTGGAAACATCAAAATAGGTTGTGGATATGCAGACTTTTTTTTTTTACTGTGACAGTGCTGAAATTAACTATAAAATATGGGCTATAATCTCTGTACGCACATACACCTCTAATAGTGAAATCCCATTTAACATTTAAGTTGAAACAGAGCACTTTGAAACAGTGCGTTTGAAACAAAATGTTTTATTTTATTGAAATGTTTTTCCATTGAAAATGTGATTTTAATTTAAACTGAGTTTCAGAAGGAAACTTACCTCGAACATGTCTTGTTGTGTGGGTTCAGGTCATGCTGGCATGCTCTTAACCTTGTCAGACTCATGGCAAGCCACCTGTAATGGCCTGTGAGGAGCTTCTCCTGTTCAGCTTGGGGGGGGTATACACCTGAGTGTTAGCTCAAGGAAGGTGCTCCTGAGATTTTTTTTTTTTTTAAGGGCTGCTTAAATGGTACAATTCTCATAAACATGCACAGAGGCAAGACATTCCAGAGCTGCAGCATGCTGTTTTCCTTCCTTTCTTGCCTCACAAAGAAGTAAACCCAAATCAAGCCATAAATGGTTGCTGTTATGACAAAGTCTTAATTCCACAGAGTTTTGTCTGCTGCTATTCCAGTTGCTATTCACCTCCTGAAATGGATTTAACATATTTCTTACTAAGGACTGCCTTCAGGCACAAATGGAAACCAAAATAACTGCTTAGGTTTCACCTCAAAGGTTTTGTTGTTTAGCTACAAGTGGTATGGGACAAGAGATGGCTGTTTCAGAATAGGAGCTCCTCAGTACTTCATCAGTCAAAACAGAAACATCTACAACCAAACATGCACTGTCGGGGCAAGCACTCAAGCTGCTGTCATTACTTCAGTGCAAGTGCATGTGCAGATTGAACCTAAAAAGAGCACTCAAGAGGTCTCTGCCTTTGTGCCAGCTGATTTCAGGCCTGTGATGTCCTAGCCACAAAGCCAAGGCTCGCACACTCACCTCCAGGACAACATCTGAGGCCTGACCAGATGCTATGACCTCTGCCTGTAGCTGTAGGGTTTGATTATTAAGATGCTCATCTGCAGTTAGAGTGCCAAAAGCTTGCAGCTAAGAGGCTCTGCTCCTGTTGATCTCTGCTGCTTCCTGCAGTGAGGCTGTTAAAATCGTGATACCTGAAGTTTGACAATTAACAGGTAATGGCATGACTTCAGTGGTGTGAGCTCTCACCACTGTTTTTAGCCTTTGCTTCAGTGTAGGTCTCTTGGTGGTGAAATTCAGGGGTCAGGAGCTTTGTATTGGAAACAGTAACAGATTTTGGAGCGTTTTACCAAAGCAGATAGGATCTCCCAGGGAACTAGAGAACCAAAGAGGGAGGACAAAGGCCTTTGGACCTCAACACCTCTGAATGGGGAGGTGCCTGTCATCTGGAGACTAATGATACTGAGAGTATATACATTTGAAGAGGGAAAGCTTATCAGTCTGCAGGGTTTTGTAATGTTGTGTTTTTTTGTAAACTATCCCACCAGACCCTGTTGTATTTAATGCAGGACCCCAGATGCAGTGCCTTACAGTGAGGCACTAGCCTGGGACTGGACAAACTTGAATTCTACCATTAGTTCTGCCATATCTGCCTTTTGGAGGTCTTGCTAACACTTCTGTTTAGCTGGAAACTTTTAAGTATTTCTTCTGAAGGAAATGTTCAGCTTGGTTTCATAAGCATAAACACAGCAATCGGGGGTTAGAGAATTATTTTCCCTGACCAAAGATCCTTCCTTGTAACAGAGGGAGTAATGATTACTCCTCCTTCCCACCATGTGTTTGCCTGCTCTGTTTGGAGTGCGGACTCTTCAGGACAAGGGTTGTCTCTTGCTCTGGGTTTGTACAGCTTGTGGCGAAGTGAGGCTTCACTGGTGTTTATACTGGGCTGTGAAGCAAATAATGTAGGATGCTGGAAAAGTCTTTTGTTAAGCGGGCTCTTGTCTCCTTTCAGCTCTGGAAGGAGAGGAGGGAAACAGATTGTTGCTAGAGGGGCATATCATTTCACAGCATGGTAAACTTGGAAAAAAGGAGCTGAGAACACCTATACTGGGTGACCTAGAACAGGTGTTTCTTGCTCGCATCCCCTGCTGAGCTTGGCTTCCACTCAAGCAGCTTCACATAGATGCCGATCAAAGAGGCTAGCATTGCAGAACAGTGTGTTCAGTGAGTTCTCATTTCCTTTTAGAAATTAGGCCAGATTGTTTCTGTTATATTAAAAAAAACCCTCCCTGTGTGTGATAATGATAGATACCAGTTTCTGTTGCTGTGATGGGAGAGTCCCCAAGAGAGTCGGGCAGAAATGGAGAGTGTTTCCTTCACAATAAAGCTCCCTAAGACTCTGTGGTGTGAAAAGGCAGGGTCATCCTTTGTCTTCCCCTCCCCTATTGACTAAAGGACATTAAAACTGTTTCTCCTTTCTCTCCAGGCAGAAAACCTCTGCCAGATTTTGGATGCTTATTTAAAACTGTAGTCAAGATTTTCATAAAGCTTTTTAGAAGCACTTCATTCTTTTCCTACTAACACCTCTGAAGGCTTTCAGCATGTTATTGCTCTTCCTGCTTGGAAAATGTAAAAAAGGACTGGGATACAGGAGACGTTCACATCTTCCCTGTCTCTGGAATGACATTAACCGTGTTTTCTTCTCTTTGTAAAGCACCTAAGGTTTAGAAGTGATAAGTGTTATTTAAGTTGCTATTACTGTAGAGTCACTCTGAAGCGAGACTTGGTTATATGGCTGTCTTCACGCTGCTGTTTCCAATTCTTGGTAGCAGTGCAGATGTTTCTGCACTCCTAGCCCTGAAGCAGTAATGACGGCAGCTTTCCAGCCTGCCCTGGAGGTGACATGACGGGGCTGCAAAACAGCCTTAGGTCCTCTGCTGCAGTTAACAGCTGGAAGGGCTCCCACGAGCTCTTCTGCACAGCATAGCAGACTGATAGACGGCCTGTAGTCCTGAGAGCAGCTGGCTGATAGGGCACATCACTTCTGTTTTGCTGGAGTAGTAAGTGCAGAACCAGATTAAACAGAGTATTCAGGCTTCTTACTTTCCAGTGAAGTCTGTAGGAGTCAGGACTAAATACTTTCACTGAACCCAGCCTTCAAGGCCTACTGAAGCCAAGCGCTTGATGCATGTATTTAACAGAAGTCCATCCCTCTTAGGCACAGCATGAAGTCAGCACATTAAACACATGCTTAAAGTTAAATCCATTTACTGCTGTGGTAACAAGCATGCATGCTACCCACCTCCCTCTCCCTATAAATCAACAGTGCATTAATTCGTCAGCCACAGTACACGAGCGCATTTATTAGATGCACCTAGTACTTCATTCATCACTCCTGAACGTCAGTAGTCAAAGCCTTTGAGGGTCTGTGCGCTTTGGGGTTGTTATTCCAGGTTACCTTTCTGGAATGGCTAATGTATGCTGCAAATGCCAGTGCAGAAAAGTGAGAAAATAGGAAATAAAATCCTAAACAAAAATAAGAAATTTGGAAAAAAACCCCAACCAAACACAACAAAAAATGCCCATCTGGTGCGTAGTAGCGTTTTCTGGAAAACCCTCAGAAATAAGCCATAGTTCCATTGAAATGCCAATGAACTCATTTGTGTTTGTTTATGAACTCATTTGTTTGTTTCTATGTTAGAAGCATTGAGGATGTCTAAGATGAAATAGGGGGCTTAAAATCACAGATTCTGTCTTAGCTGTGTCTCTCTGCATGATTGCATACATGCTTCCTGGGGCAAAATTTTAGGCACTTGGTCTTAGGCAGCAGCCTCAGTAGGCAATAGCAAAAGAATTCTGCAGGATGAGTCATTTCCTCTGTGGTGTGACCATCACTGGAGTGGTCACCCCTGGTCCCTGACTGTTAAAGGAAGGTGCGTGCACCTGGCTTACACTAACCTTTTTGTTAGATGGGATCTTCCCAGGGATTGCATGCGTGCCTTAAAGGAGTGTGGTGCTTTGTAGGACAGCACATATCTGAATGTGGGTAGATTTAAGGAAATAGTCCATACCGTTTACTGGATCAGACTTTGCCATCCCTCCCCTCTTCTCTCTAGGAGTACCTACAGCCCAAGAGGTGGGCCAGGTTTCTGTCCTCTGACAAAAGGATTCCCCCAGTCACAGTCTGGCTTCTCGCAGCCCGTAACAGTTCCACAATAACTGCTGAGAGCATACATACATACATATATATATATATATATATAAAAATTTATATGTATACACCCCCCCCACCTATGTACGAGGAAATGCCTCTAATGCGTCCTCCTTCAGATTTCTTGATATCTTTGTATTTTACAATATCTTCCAGAGGTTGTTTTCCATTGTACTTCAACTGCCAGCAATACCTGTAGCATTTTATTGGCCTTGTTGGACTCTGGCAGGGAGAAGGAGGCTTCAAGGCACAGCTGCCTTGCTTTCTCTACCAGCTTGTTTGTTTCAAAGTCTACACCGTAGAGTTTTAATGTGTCAAATGTGTAGCATGTTGAAAGGTCATTTAAAGCGCCTGCTCTTTTTCATAGTACTGTTTCCTGATACAATAGCAAGCCATTTCAAAACAATGATTCCAGGCATTGTCTAGGTCTTCAACAGTTGTCAAGAAGCAAGTTGCCAATGTTTTACACTTGGCGTCCTGACGGGTGTCTTAGTTGTCTGGCTTTTCTCAGCCATTCAGGTGTAATGGAATTTTAGGCTGTTGATCTCACTATGGGTACAAGCACCACAGTTTTATCTCTGTGTAAGTAGTCAAGATGAATCCCTATGGGAAAGTAGTACTGATTTTGGATAACTGTGTGGATTTAGGGGCTAGCCACACTTTGTCTCCATAGATTTTTTTTTTTTTAATGGAAAATTCACTAGTTTAGTGTTAAAATTCTCTTTTTTGTCTTTAAAATGAAAGTTTTCTTTGTCTGAATTGACAGCCTTTATTCAATATGTGTTAAACACAGCTCATTGAATTATTCCATGGTTCAGTGTTTCCATGAGCATTTGTATTGTTCTTCCAAATTGTGATTAAAAAAAAAAAAGGAATGAAAACAGACATTTCAAATGCTTCAGCCCTTTTTAACCAGCTATAAGACTGGGAGAAAGATCTCAATGTTGGTGGAACTTTTGCAAACTATTTTAGCAGGCATGTCTTCCTTCTTGTTTATTATTCAGCTTGGATAAGTGGCAGTTTCTATCTGAGCATAGTTCTAGGTATTAGACAGAATGATAGCTAAATTCTAGCAGAAACTGATGAAATAAAGATAAAAACAAACCAAAAGCAGAATTCAGGCCACTTTGGATGATTATAGTAGGATTTATTGTGTATATACGCTTTGTCCTGGTTTGACTTGCTAGGGTTTCCTCAAAGCCTAGTTTAGAGCAGTGACAGCACAGTCAGAGCAGATGAAGGTAGGATTTGCAGTTCCTGATTAAGGGTCTCAGTCTGACACTTTGAAGCTGTGGCTGAGCCTAGAAAATTCAGTTCACGTTTGTCTGGCATATCTTGATGTTTGCTCAAATGTAAGAAAAGGAATTAATCCAACTGGAATTTTTTTTTGAGGGGGGTGGGGTGGTGGTCTGTTTTTGATATCGGAAGGGGGCTTATTCCTACAGACTTGCCAGGCAGCACTGGCTTTAGCAAGAGGTATTACCTGAGTGAGAAATGTAAGATTTGGCAAATCAAAACCTTTTAAGTCCTCTGGACTGTTTTGCTGCTGTGATACACAGAACAGCAGCTGGCCACATCAGCTGCCTTGCAGAGAAACAGATGTGTTAGGGTAATGTAAATTGGTCTTCACAGATTGTCTTGGGGGCAAAAGCAAACAGTGAAAATCTGTTTTAAAAAAAAAAAAAAAAATTAAAGAAATCCCCAGAACAAAACAGTTAAAAGGCCACTTTAATTTGTTTTGTATTTTTGCAAATTGATTTTAGAGTATTCGTAACGACAAAATATTTGTTTCAATATAGGAGCAAAAGAGGCAGATAACAATTAGACGTGACAAGCCATATTTCTTCTACAATTTCATGGCAGCAAAGAGTCAGGATCACGTTTTCTAAAGTGTTGAATATCAGCAGGTTCCATTTTTGCAGATGATGGATGTGACTTTATGCTGTCTGTCTGGAGGAACAGCACCAAACATACATCTCTGTCTTCTCAAATGAGCTTTTATTTTGTGTTGGGGTCCAAGTTCCATTTCCAGAGATGTCTTGGGTGAATTCTTCTCCTGTGTGGACTCCCTCTTGTTTCCAAGTGTCAAAGATCAGGTTGTCTTGATCCAAGTTCTCCAGAAATTCCTTCTACACCAGAAGATAATTTGGAAAATGCTCTCAACCTGATTGTTTTTTCCATTACTCTTCCTATTGTGGTATGATGGGGGATCATCTGGCCATTGAATTACAGTGACTTAAGCAGGCACCCAATTTTCCCATCCTACAGGTCAGTGTGCTCTTGAATGTGTCCTTAATCTGGCATTGTGATCTTGACACTTGGGTGGGGTTTTTTAAATGTCTGGCTCTTGCATCAAGAACATCTCAAACAGGCTTAAGTCAGGACTGCCTGCTTGCTTGTCTCAGAATAGGATGTTATTGGGGAGGAGTGATATAGGGAAGTTGGCATGCCTCAGGAAGCCAAGAACATCTGGTATGGGTTAAAAGTAAGCGACAAGAAATAATGCATGTTTGGTTTTGATTGCTATATTGAGCCAGCTTATGCAGCAGTTTGCATTGTTAATCGATATCAGAGAAGGCAAATACCTTTTTAAATGGGGGAATTATCCCAGTTAAAGAGGAAAAGGATCTTCTAGAGTTAATGGCTGCTGATGTGGAAAACCCCTGTATGTTGTTGAGATGGTGTGTATGTTCAAACCTCCTTGAAAAGCTCATGGTAGAACTACCCTGACTCAGCACTGCTAAGAGCAGGATGACCTGAGCTGTGGGCCCTTATAGATCTTGCTTCAAGTTTTCTGTTTGGAGTAAACTTTAATTTTAACATTGCTTTCAAGTTTATACTGCAAGAGGGGAAAAGAGTTGCAAAGAAAGGAGAATGCTTAAACTGCAAAGAAACATTGTGTTGTGAGCTCTTTTTTAAAATATTTTTTTCAGTCTTCACAATACTCTGAGGAATATTACATTAATTTTGATCTGAAATGAAATAAGTGGTTTACGTAATTGTAAGGTTCCAAAAATCGAGACAAAACCTATAACTCTCTGGGAAGGGAACTAGAGATCTCAGCCTATTTGCAATGAGGTAGGGGGATGGGTGCCACGTTTGGATGTATGAGAAGGGAGGAAAAGCTGCATTTTGTCTGAAAAATAAATGGGGTATGGCAATGGCCTTTGGGATGTGTACTTGCCTGGAGGCAGGACGCACAGGTGAGGTAAGAGGGGAGTTGTGTGTTAGTGGTGCTCACACACTCTGTGTTTCTCTTCCAGTCAGATGGGACCATCCTGGCTATTGCTCTGTTGATCCTCTTCCTCCTGCTGGCGTTGGTTCTTCTCTGGTGGTTCTGGCCTCTTTGTTGCACAGTGGTAAGTGACAGAAATCGTGAAGCACAAAACAGCAGTTCAGTGTTGCCTGAATGTAAGAAGTGAGTGGGAAGGAGGCAAAGTTTTCCAGTAAGAAAGAGCATAGCACTGGTCATTGAATAAGACGGTGTCTCTTCCATTGCTGGCACTGTTTTGTGCTTCTATTTCATCTGCCTGACCTTTGGATTATACCCATGAAATAGCAATGTTGCTAACATACAGACCTTGTCAGGAGCCTTTTAGTCTTATTTATTGGTCACAAAATGGAAATGGTTTGCAGAAACATATTAGTTGCCGTGCCCTTTTAAGAAGGAATGTTTTTTCTGGATGTTCTAATCCCTGTGTCAGTATCCCAGTGCTCGATGAGTCCTGTAGCAGGGCAGGCATGCTGAACCCAGGCTGGAGTCTTTGTTCTGCCTCAGGTACAAGGAAAAGACNCCTCAGGTACAAGGAAAAGACATTTCTAAGTGTGCAAACTTTGGCAAGATTAACTTTTTTTCCTGGCTCACCATGTCTGAAAAGCACTTTGAAATACCCAAATGACAGTTTCAGTAAAAGTATGACTATGCTTCACTGAGCATTATCTTTCCTCCATGCTTTTTCACAAAATGTTCTGTGGAGTTAAAAAGCACAGTCACGGTGTTAATAATTAAAAAAGGCAGACAGAAATGAGAAGAAAACAGGAGAGAAGGAAAAGGTCAAGGGAGGCAAGAAGGAAATCACAGGACTTGAGACAAGCTTTTCTCTCACACGTGACCCTGCTGTTTGTCTGCAAGGACCTGTTGTACCCCTCTACATCTCTGCTGATCGTGTCCTCGGGCGGCCTTTTCCAATGAAGGTCAGGGCAAAGGCTGATTATTGTGGAACATACAATACAGTGAAGCTCTGCTCTTGCTTTGGGTCTTGTTTGTGCTGCAAATATAGAACAGGAATTAGGGATGTACAAATGTCAGCAGAATTGGAGTCTGGTTTTGGTGACTGGTTGCATGTAATGTTTCAGATGCTTCTTTTAAGACTGCCCAAACTGGCCCCAGTTTCTGGGTCACCATCATTTATTCCTGTCTTTAAATCACTTACCCAGTGTTGTAAATTTGCACCACGTTGTACCAAACCTCTGATCTGGTGCTGAGAGCTTTGGAGCCACAAACTGCAGGAGAAGTCACATTTGAGGATGAGTCTTTGTGGCAAGATGTATTTCTTTATCCAGAACAAGGATGGAAGTCTCACAGGAAAAAATCTTAGTTGTCTATTTCTGTTTCTGGCTGGAAATGCTAGGGGTAAACTGCTTCTTTTCACAGTAGTTTGGCACCTCTGTCCTGAGATGAAAACCAGAAGGGAAAAAATATTTATTTGGACTTTTCAGAACAATAAAGAAATCAGTTCTAAAAATGGACAAAGGATTAGCAGCCTGGTAGTGTTGCTCAGAGTTATTTATTTGTCTGAACTAGATGGTATGTTCCCAGAGAAGGTGGGTCAACTTCTTTGTTGGCGCATCTGCATAGAAGTCAGTGGAGATGTGCCCTGTACAATGTTTACACTGGGATTTGGTGGAGAATTGAGGTGATACAAGGAAAGCCTCTAAGTGATGCTGCCATTTCAATGTTCTGTTACAGGAGAGAGATGAAGTCGATAGGAAAAAGGCATGAATAAAAGCAGCAGCTTATGAAATAAAGGGAATATGGAGCTATGCATTGAGAGGGTAGTGTATGGGTCTGCTGCAGTGGAATGACAGGAGGATAGGAGTCATGTAGCAGCGTTCTTGAAGAGTGAGAAATACAGTCCAGATAAGCGAGGTGGTGCAGCAGAGATAGGGATTCTCTTGTCCACGTGAAGTTTTGTAAGCTTAATATTTTCCAGATTTAAATTCTGTACTTAAAAAATTTGTTGTAGATAAAAGCATTTCCTCACCCTCTCTCCTCCTTTACCTCCCACATTCCCTCTTAGCAAGGTCTCCAAGTGGGGACTATCTCACTGATATTTTCCAAATGTAAGTCAAACACATCCCTCTACTTGCTGGGAAGATTTTAATTCAAGACCCTGTATGAAATCTCTTCCATCTCTCTGGGATGGCAGTCCGGTATGTTTGGCAGTAGATCAGCAGCTAAGATACTTCACCGTGTATTGCTTACCCAAAGATTCTGTAAAATTAAAGATAAATCCACAGAGGAGTACCCAGCCTGTTTGGGAAGGGAGGGAGAAAGAGAGCAGAACAGTGCTTATTTACTAGTTTAGTAATGGCACATTAAGGAATGCAGTGTTGTCAGAAGCCCAGAGTGAATTAAGGGCAGAGGAACTGGCTTGCACAACAGACAAGAGAGGCAGGCAAGCAATAACCTCTAATAATCAAACCGCAGACCCAGAGACACTGCTGTGGATTCAAGCCCAGGGACGTTTCAGAG
>VYZW01026151.1:31235-59278 GCA_013401315.1 Balaeniceps rex
TTTCTGAGTGAGAAGCACATTTCTAAACCCTGAAATTCCTCTTGGCATGTTTTTTAATTAAATAGGAATCATTATTATCCAGCAGTTCTTCAGGAAAGACACCAAGCCAGCTTCATCCCTGGAGAAAATGGACTGAAGTCCAATAGACTTACTCTGGAGATATATCTGGAACCCAGTATCTCCTTGGCATGCACCCATAAAGAAATGCTCTTTCCAAGGGTATCCAAGTTTATTGGTCTCAGAAGTATTCTGGGATGAAGTCTGGAATTTACCACTCAGTTTACAGTAGATGCAATTGTTGCTTAGTGGGTCAGAACAATAATTAGGTCTTTGCTTTGCCTGATACCAGCACAGGCAAAATTTCCCTTGATATCTGTGGGGGGATATTGCAAAAGCACAGGAGCCAGGTGCTAACCTTTCAAAAGGTTTCAAGGATGTTTGTTCAACAGCAACAGAAAACAAAGAAAGAGAATTCTGCTAAGCTGACATCCTCAACACTGTACACATTAGAATAATGAAGGCAAGTACAAAGACATCTATAGCAGGACGACCCCACTTTTCCTGGGCTGAGCATATCTGCAAAACAGCAAATGCCAGATCCTGGCCTCGTTGATGTTAGTGGGCATTTTGCTGTTGTCTTCCCATTCCTCCTCTTTCCTGATCACAGCATAACCTGAAGGAGTCTGAGTGATCATAGTAGTAACTGTGCATGCAAGAGGCTATTTAGGTGCCCAAGAGTGAAATTGTTCTGGGTAGGAGGCCAACATAAGGCTTAGGTTTAATATTGATCTAAACCAAATAGATTTTAATATAGATGTAAGCCAGATAGATAATAAGCCTTCAAAACCATCTTAAGGAGGATTTTGCAGGCACGTTGATAGATTGTCTTGGAAATGGAGCTGGTGAAAGTGTTCTGGATGTATAGTGAAGGCATAATTAATACAATAGTTGGAAGGCTTGTCTGTGCTGGGAGAGTTTCCCTGTGCCAATATGCAGCACCACACTGAGCCAGTGTCTCCCATAGACACTTAAAGTTGGCAGGCTGAGTGAGTTGTGTTTGGGCCGTGCTTTGCACCTGAACAGGATCTGCATGAAAGATTAGCCCTGGCATAGCTGAAGTGGTGGCTACGGTCAGCCTGCCCTGAGCCTTGGGCTGAATCTTAGCTAGGGCAGTCCAGGGGATAAAATGCAGAGGATATGAGTGGAAATATCCCCCTGGTGCAGCTGAGACTCTGAGACTCAAAGCATTTCCCTGCATGCTCGTACATCCCATCTCCTTACAGTTTTATGAGGTAAACATGAGTCTTTGCCTCCCTTACACATCCATACAGTGTGGTCTGAGGCAAGAGGGAATGAGAAGCTGGTCTGTGTTAATTGCCCACTTAGAATATATAGACCATCTTACTCATTTTTATACTGCAGCTTTTTTAAATACAGGGGTGTGGCTGGCATATAAATGAGGTGTTGGTATTTAAGCATCTAACACCAGTTTTAACTTTAAAGCTGCTTTCTGGAAGGAAGCATGGAAGAACCCTGCAATTTGTTTGGCTCTCAGTCTGTACTGCAGCTGACCAGAAGTTTTGGAAATGAAAAGCTGGATGGAGAAAATACAGAAAATGTATATTAAAACCACATGAAAATCATGGCTAAACTGGAGGAAGAGGAGGGGAGGAAATGCATAGACTCTACAGCAACCCTGAAGAGTCATAAAATTACATGGTGCATGTTGGCTTGATGGAGATTGCTCACAAAGGTCCACGTATTCCGATTCCCACCCGCTCCCATGTGCACATGAGGCACAGTTTTTCTGCAGTTATGATGATTTTGGGAGAAGAGAGCACAGGGTTGTGATCATCTGAAACATTATTGAGACAAACCAGGAGAAAGAGAAAGACACAAACATGCAGGCAGAAATTGCTTGTGGACCCTGCAGTCCCTGGCTTCGGTCCGGATCTGAGCTATTGAGGCAAGCACTCCCCTAGTATAACATGGTACAGTTTCCCTGAATTTATTGCAGCTTAATGTGGTGTGTAACATCCAAGCTCTGAATCTGTGCATGCCTGCCACAAGTGAGTGTCTTCATTTATAGCACAGTCAATCCAAAACATTTGGAGGTAATGCTGTTATTGTAGGTTTAAAGTAATGTAAATAACAGAACCTGACATTGCAATTGGTGTGCACAAAGGGCAGCAGGAGGATAAAGACAGTCTTATTAATCATCCTGAGTAGCCACAGCAGTTCACTGTTCCTCTCAGCCTCCTGTCAGTCAGATCAGGATGGTTTAGATATGGATATAATGCTCTATATCTGGCTGTCTTTAAACAGGCTAGCATGGATGCTGAAAATAGCATAGCAGAGGCATCTTGCCTGGGCTAATACCATCAGCTCTACAGCAGCCCAGGTAGAGAAATGGGCTAACAGAACCGTGTGTGTGCCAGGCACTGAACTAGGGTGCTTTGATGTGCTGCTGTGATGTGTCATCACCAAAAAGTTAAAGCCAAATTCTCCCAAGTGTCCATTAGTTCTGGGGTGTCTAAACTGAAAGATCTTCATGGAGTACCCTTTTTGGAAAGTGCTAAGCATTGCCCTCTGAAAGTTTGCCTTTAGATGATATGCCTAGACTTCAGATTCCCAAACTATTTTACCTGCTAATGCATTTCCTTAAGACCACATCCAAAGGCCAATCTTGACCAGCTTCCCTTTGCTCCAGACCACACCAGATACTTAACGCAGAGGAGGCACTGTTGTTCTTTGCCCCAGTCCTGCATGGGAAGTAATTAACTCAATAAAAATTACTTCTTCCTTTGTTTTTTCCCTGGCCGCCTCTTACCTCTTCCAAAGAAAGTTGGTTCAGCCCAGCTAAGGAGAAATAGGTCTTTAGGACATAGTCTTACTTAACCAGAAAATTCCCTAGCAGTCAGTGAGTGAGAGCAAGGACTTCTGCACGTAGCTGAAAGTAGCTTTGATGTTTTTCTTTAGTCCAGAAAATGAATTTCATTTATATAGTCTTCCAAAGAAAGTGGGTCAGACACTTGGAGCAAACCCCACTGATTCTGGCCTTGTTTATCTGTGTAAGTGAAATAGCCTAGGAAGAGGAATGACCTTTGCAGATGGCTACATTTTTTTCATGCATTCCCTGGAGAATTGCATGTCAGCCCCATTCAGTTCCAAACTGTACCAGAGTTAATTAAATGGAGGGCTTTTTTTTTCCTCCATGATGTCATGTCTTTCTTAAGTGGATGATTTTGATTTGTGCTGTGATCTGTATTAAATGTAGTTTGTGCATGTCAGCTTGAAGTCTTAGGTGTGGAACAGCCTTGTCTCCTAGTTTGAATGAGTTAAAATTGAGATTCCTGGATCTGCTTCCAGGCCAACAAGAGAGGTTAACTTAAAAGAATGAGTTAGCTTCCCTATTGGACTTCATTTACCTCTTCCTAGTATGTCTAGGAAGAAGAATGTATTGTACTGGAGATGAAGAAATAGAGACAGGCTCCTGCTTGTATTAGAAACTTTGAAATATAGACCAAATCTCCAAGGATTTAAAGGGTACTTAAAAGACATGGCAGATATTAAAACAAATAAAAAGGAAATGTTTCTTTACCCAGCTCATAACTAAACTATGAAACTCTGTCACAGGACTTAGAGGAGGTCAAAACTATAAATATGTAAGGAAAAAAAACAGGGTCAGATGGGTCATAGTTAATGCTGTAAAAAAAACAAAAAAAAAAAACAAAAAAAAAAAAAAAAAAAAAAAAAAAAACAAAAACCACACCCAAATCCTCCTTATTAGGATAGCAAAAATACATATTCTATATTTTCCAGAAGAGTGAAAGTAAATAAAGACAAAAACTCTGCTTAGTTAACTGCATGTTCCCTTCCCAAATTTTAGTCCTAATTAGAGGTAAAGTCCTTTCTTTCTTATTTTGTACTGTTTTCTCCTGTAGCCCTCCTTTTAAATGATGATCCGTTCCATCTTAAAGCAGATACGCTTCACTGACAAGAAACATATTGCCCAACTTATCATATAAAACTCCAGGGAGAGTTACTGAGTATGTGCTTGCTGGACACTGTAAACTGGTGGAGTTTTCTGGTCTCCCAAGATGGAAAACATCCTAGATGCTTTCTTGGAATATGCAAAATTTGGATTCAATATGTGCTCTCTTGTGCCTGAATGGCTACAGAAATTTCAGGGCAACAGAAAACCAGTCCTCTCTAATGCTTTTAAACTTCTAGGAGGTGGCTAATGGCATTCCTCTGCTTTTACACTGGGTTATTTATCAGAAACAGCTGCTTCTCTGTGCATCTGTGACATCAGGGTGGGTCAGCTAACAGAGACCTGTGTCAGTCACGTGTATGTTGAGACCTGTGATGAAAGGCAAAGAATTACTTTACTGTCCAGAATTTTCACAGCTAAGTGTGTAGAAGTGCTGACAACTACTCTTGAAGTTCCTTCCTCTGCCAAGAAAAGCCAATGGCCACCTCTCCATCCCACAGGCCTTTACTACTTGAAAACAAAAGACTGCATTGCAAGGAGTTTTTTAGCCCGATGATGATGTAGAAACCCTCAGGTATTCCTCACCTTGCAAGCAAATATGGTTGCTGAACGATCATCTCTTCTTCTTTTGGACACAGGGATAGGATTGCAGCAGCAATCACAGAAATGGCTTGGGGTTATCAAAACAATTGCAGCACACATGAACAAACACTTCAGCCTTGCCAAGCTAAACTAGCCTAAGCATTTTGCTTGGCCAAGCATGCTCCCAGCTGATTGCGTTCAGCAGGTCCATGTGTGTCATCTGGCGAGGCAGAGGGAAGGCGAGAGGTGCAGCCCGGAACAAAATGTGGCGGACTCGAGTCTTCTGTGCCAGTGTGGGCTGTATCCTCACTGAGTTCCCTGTAATTGCATTTTCTTTCTTTTACTTCAGTAATTGTTTCTATTTGTGCAAAATGAGCAGGTGTAAGGCGCTGCCTTTCAGCTCTGGGACATTGTTATTGCCACTTGGTGCTTGCTTTGCTCATTTGTGTGAGATGGCACAAAGATCCCATTTGGTTCACTGCCCCCCGTACCCCAGAATGAGGGTCTCATGTATATACAGCTGTAATTATAAGAATCCAAAAGGGAGAAGGAAAAGATTTGTACTTTTTGTAGACCAAAAGCCTCTCCAGACCTGGGCAGTGAGACAGAATTTTTTTTTTTTTTTTTTTTTTTTTTTTTTTTTAGTCTTGAACTTTGAAAGATGATTAAACTCTCCCCATCTCTGGACTTGTCCAGACTAACCAATCTATGTTGCCAACTTATGGGGTGTTCAGTTGCTCTTAGATGTGCGTAGCACTTAAAAATGGAAGGAATTTTTTTCCCCCCTCTCGGACTGTGATAGAAAAAACTTGATCTGTTTATAGAAATAAGTTAGCGTGTACCTATGTTATGAGAAGGAATGCAAATGTATGAAAAACACAGCCATCTCTTCATTTCCAAGTCTGTAATCTCAAGAGTTTCTAGTGATACTGGCTGAGAAGTTGTGCTTGAATGCTTAGCTGGACCAAATATGTTGGACAGATTATCCTGATGTTTCATGCCAATGCAAATGAGAGAAACTCCACTGGAACCCATGATGTTCCACCAGAATAATGTTAGAGGAGGGAATAAGGCCACTTCCAATAGGTATATTTTGGATCAGATATCTGAAATTTCTCAGTGTCTAATGGGTTTGGATTAAGGGGTTTGGTTCAAAAGGAGGTCTGTTGACAAGTGTCACCCCTCACACTGACCAAAATGTATCTGAGAACATGGCTAGAACAGCCTTCTGTGTATTTTGGTGCATTGTACACGCTGTGTCAGTATTTATTGTGTCAAGAGACATATAGAAGATTATGCTGCCTCTATCTTCTTAAACCAAGGAGCAGCACTTTGAGTAAACCATACTGATACTCGTGATTTCCTTTCCACAGAGCAGTACTCTGATGCAGACAACTTTTCATCTGCTTTTCATCATTTGCTTTCCATCAAGGAAAGAGCTGGTATCCCCCAGAGCTGCAAGCACAAGCTAGGAATCACAGCGTAGACAGAGAGAGGCGGATGCTGTATCAGACACTCGCCAGCTCTGCTAGTCAGCCTGAGCTCCTCTGGGGCATCACCCCTCCTTTCTCCCTAATGTGGTCAGTGGCTTTACAGCCACAGCCTGACCCACGGTTCTGCTGTGTCAGAACAAGCGATGGTGTGAGCAGGACAGCAGGTGCACCTACCACGCTCCTCAAATGTCATTTAATGCTTCTACATGTGCTTTGTGCTCTGTGCATATAAACAAAGATTCAGTGTTGATTCCTACAGCATGAAGATTCTTTAGTAGGGATTCCCTGAGGGCACTGTAGGCCACAAAAAAAAAAAAGCCCTGCTGCCCAGGAACAGGTAGTGGCAGAGCTCTACAACCATCGCTGCTCTGGGCTGAGATACAAACAAAGGACTCATCCAGCCCTGATCTCCTCCCTAGCCAGAGGCACATGCTCTTCATTAATGGCCACATTGCATGACTCGGGGTTTGCAGAGGAAAATAAAAACAGTGAGCTCATCAGAGAAGGAAAAACACGAGTGAGAGAAATTGTTGTAAATATTTATATCTTCAGGGCCTTTAATGTGATTGTCATTTCCCTTTCTGCATTTAAACAGCCAAGCTGTTGTTGTTCGGGACTGACTTTTTTTTTGAAGGGCAATTTTTATTCCTACACATCTGTACCCCATGCCTAGGTAGCCTCTCCACCTAATACCCAGTCCTGAGAGGAGCTGAGGACACTCAGTGCTATCTCCACAGGTGCTCAGCACCCTGGCAGTATCTGAATCATGGCCTGGTGTGTAAAGAAAGAGCTGCCTCATCCAGATGGACTTAAAACTACTGGAGAAAATCCATCCCTGGGGCAATTGCATTGACATGACTGGCTGGATTCAATCTGTTGACTGCAATGGCTGTGCATTGGGGTGCGTCTCCTGTAAGGGAGAGATATTTGACCTGCCTGTGTGCAACTGCTTTCCCTTTGGAAGGCTCTCTGTTGCTCTTGGAGTGGAGGGCTGCGATAATAGCCAACTGCCTGCCGAGCCCTAGATGCAAACTTTTTGCATGAAATAATAGCCTCACGCCCACATAAACTTAAATTGTTTCTATGGAGAATATCCTGGACCGGTCTAAAACCTCACCCTGCTCGCTTTACTGGAAACCCTGGGAGAGCCTTAAATGTATATATATTTTTATATTTTTCTTAAAGCTTATGAGAGTGAACTATATTAGCCTGATAATGTGAAAAGCATTTTTTTATGAGAGCATGAGGTGGCACAGCCCTCTGGAGTGAAGTACGGGCCTGGGAGACAGAGGCTGGGGGTTTATTACTGCTTTGCAATATCTCCAGGGCATTTGACTTCACCTTGGTTTCGCTTTCCAGTCTTTGTTCAGACTATAAATTATTTGAGGCAGGATCTGTACACGTGTGCAGTGGCCAGTAGAAGGAGACGCTGATTTTAGCAGGGTTGTTAGGTGAAAGAGTGATTGCTGTCTGTTGCTTAGAGCTAGCACTGACTATGGCTCCTACCGTAATTACAAGGCTGGAGAATCAAAGATATATGACTTTGAATTTGCTGTTACCTCACATAGGGCAGGGGTCACCTAATGAGCAATATGAGTCTAGAGCTGCAATTAGGAAATGTCTATATGGCAGGGCTTTGGGATGCCTCCTGTTTCCCCTCTTACTCTCAGTGACTGTGACAGCAGCAGCACATGTAGCCACCCTGTAATCACGCAGTATTGTAACTAAGTTCAGAGATGTTCACAGTGGCATATCCTGTTTGGTTTTTTTAAGTGATATTTGAATTGTGCTAAAGAACAAAGTATAGATTTACTATTCTGTTTCTCTTTGATCCTTCTAGATCATCAAAGAGCCTCCCCCACCTCCTGCAGAAGACAGCGAGGTGAGTAACACTGACAACTTTATTTCCTCAATGTTTAGGACAAGATTTTGTTCAGTCTGCTCACAGGAGGTTGCATGGCAGAGTATGGACCTTTTAAACCTTTATGCTCAGCTTTGTAGCCTTAAAGTCAATAGTGGTTTAGCTAAACGAGGGGCTTTTTAGCTGATGTCTGCCATGTGTGTTTCACTCTGCTCACTTTGCTTTCTACAGAGGTAGAGATATTTTCTATTTATTTATTTAAGAGTGACTGTAGATCTATGTATAGAGTAACTCCACGGAGCAGGTAGGGAAGGAGGACAGAGGCAGACAATGCTTCCACTCAGTCGGAACAGCACTACAGAGTTAGGCTGTGATTCACAAAAAGGATAACTCTTAAGCATATGTGTAACTTTGAAGTTAATGGAACCTAAACATATGCTTAACTGCCTTCCTGGAATGGCACAGTAATGATTTTGATGGTTTAACATATATAACTGCTGTTGGCAGCTGAGCAGTAACTCACAATGCTGATCCCTTGGACTACAGTTGTTGTGAGTAAAGGCAGCCCACGGTCTTTGCAATGTGTCTGAAGACAGCGGACCAGATTCTGAGCAGATGTAAAACCCCAGTAAAATGGTCTCGACATCAGAAGAGCTGCAGTAGCCAGGGAAGTTTTAATGGAGAGAAATGATAAAGCAACCTTAAAACCTTCATCTTAATTCTGCTTACTCTTTTTAGATTAATCTAGCAACAAATGGTTTAAAGCTATATCACCGTTACTTAATCAGTAGGCTCTGCCCAGAACATGCCCAGTTTTTCATCTGCCTCTTTCTACGTCCTTCTGCTTTCAGCACGCAATGAGTCTTTGCTTTGCTTTCACTGTTTTGCACATGGGATTTCATTGAAAAGTCACTGGGCTGTGTTCAGGGCGCATTGATGTCAATGGGAGTTTTTCCGTTGACTTCACTGGGGTTTGGATCAGTTCCTCTTAACTGTGCAAGTAAGAGAAGACTTAGATCTATGCTCAGAGAGATTTGGTTGGTTAGTTTGCCTTGCTTTTTGCGTCTGGAGACAAATTCATTGCCTGCTTCAGCTTGCAAGTGGAAAAGCTTGCTGAAACGATCCTCTCTGTGCTCTCCATAAAGTCTGGCCCAGTGAGTGTGCTCTGCGCCAAGGCAGACGGACACCCTTAAAGCTCAGTCCTCTGCAGCACTACAGAGATGGAATCCAACCTAGCATCTGCCTGCACTGAGCACAGAGAAATAATTCAGGGCAGATGGAGCTAAGGGCAGTACTAGAACCTCCATCCTGGTGGCACTTCAAAACAGGCCTGAAGCAAAATGCCAAATCTGAACATTCCTAGACCCAAGGGAGTTTTGCATTTGGATCCAGTGCTCCCCATGCCTCTATACGCAGGCATCTGGCCTACTTTCCTAAGTAGACGTTTCTGTTTGGGCTGTATGTAAATCCACTGGCTTTGTTAGCTTCTATCCTCTGAATGAAAAGGAAAATATTAACCTAAAATTGTACATGCTCTGTTCTGCATCACGCATGCCTCCAAGCCAAGGGATTAAATTGCTGAAATTAATTAAAATACATCATTCTGGAATGCTAGCTCACTGGGCAAGGACTAGAAAGGGAAATTACATCTCTGTGCTAAGACAGAAGGTGTGCTTCATGTATAAGGAAGCCTTTTATCAAACCAATAAGTGCTGCAAAAGCAGACCACTTGCTGCAAAATAAACTAGTTGCAGCAGACCAGTTATGTTTGCCTCAGGTTAAGTTTAGTTAAGTTGGTGTAAAGATATTTCTGGACATGTTATATTTTCTCTTGGCCCTGATACTGACAGAGAGGAACAGTCTGTGCAGCTCTTTGGATGAAACAGTCCTCAATTCATCTGTCTGTTTCACAGCTTTCCTTTAGCAATGTGTTTGCCACTGGCTTTTTATTTTAAACTAACCTGGTCTTGTACTGTGGAGAACGTGGGCCAAATCTTCTTTGTATAGGAGCAGAATGTTGTTCTGCTTGCTCTCTGTAGATGACGGCTTTAAATGCAGACTTGTCCAGGCTTTGGTTGTACCCAGAGTAGGGCGCTACACAGTGCCTGAAAAATTGCATTAACTCATACCTGTAGTTTACCTGCTTCCTCATTAATACAAGAGGAGATATGTACAATCTTTTGACTATTACTCTTACTGTTTTGGGACCCTGGGATGGGGGTCTTTGGTTACAACAATGTGCCAACATTGTAGGGGCTAGTCTAATGGTATAATTTCACACATACTTTCCACCAGAACACATCCCCTAAGCTCAATACTTAGTTATCCTATAGCCATATTATACAATTAGCAGCCAAAGGTTTCTTAAAAAGGAAAATGTAGCTTATTCTAGTTTAGAAACTGTATAGCATCAGAGCAGTGCTCAAAAATTAGTAAGGCTTGAAGCTGTGACTTGTACTATGTGTTTTGTCCCAGACAGAAGAACTTCCCGCTAGCGGAAAAATAGCAGAAGCCCTGAAAAAATGCATTTCATTGGTCCCATTTACTCTTATAGAGCCTGGCCCACAGAATGGTATTGGCAGTAGTATGATGCTTTCACAGAAGGTTGGATACTCCAGATTTCCTACTTTGCTCAAAACAAATAGAAGATGGGGTTGATTTTCTGCAATCCAGTTTTTTTTACGTGTTGCAGATACCTTTCTCCCTTGCAGAAAACCTAGCAACTGCTCATCTCCAGCATGAAAGAGTGCTAATCCCTTAAGCAGCAGCATTACAGTTACAGTAAGATTTTTTTTTTTTTTTCTTCTCCCAAAAATCTTGGCAAAAAAAAAATGAGGAATTCTTGCATCAGCAGATTTGGNTTAAGGAGAAGCATCACAGGTAAGGTAAATTTTTTTTTTTTTTTTTCTTCTCCCAAAAATCTTGGCAAAAAAAAAATGAGGAATTCTTGCATCAGCAGATTTGGGAGCTGAGGCCCATATGTCTTTGCACTGCAAGGAGAATGCATTATACTGTAACAATGAAGGGAAAGTAGCATTGCTGTCAAACCCGCCAAAGGTTTTATTGAGCTCTACTTTAAAGGTCTTTTGAGACATATTGGGGGCACGCTCACTGTTGGTGAAGGAAATCATTATTGGCTAGAAACTTCCAATTAATTCATTCAGAAATGGCAAATGTCGTCAACTTACTGCTGTGCTCCTCAGACAATGCGGGATACTGGAGGAGGTTAAGCCCAGATGAAGGACAGATGGTTTTACTTACGGCCAGGAAAGATTGAGTTAATGCCAATCGGAAGAGGTGGATGCCTTGAGGAGCCAGTGAGCACCTTTCTGGCCTGTGATTAGTCATTGATGGTGGATCAAAACCACATTCTTCTACCTCCAGTGGATAGGAAGGCTTTTTCTAGCCCTGTTGGAGGAAGACACAGCTGCTTTTATTCATGTGTCCCATCACCTTCAGGCTGGGCTTATTGGAACAACTCTTACTCAGACTAGAAACTTACCATGAGGCTGAAGCTGTTTCTCACTATAGCAACTGATCCGCATCAAAAAAACCTGACCTGCAGGGCTCTGCAGCTTCCAACAATTTCCTATTCACTACGTGACCCATGCCAGAGGTCTGCTGCTAGTCAGTCCCACAGAAGGACAGACTCTGGCTGCAGTCAGAGGGTGCATAAACTGGAGCCCTCCAAAGTATCGCCAAGATGCACGTTCTCTTCTCGTTGCTTCCTTGCCCTGTAAACAGAGACTGGGCAATGTTAAAATACACTGCTGTATCTTCATTTTCTGTCATGGCAGCGCTTTCTCCCACAGAAGGGATTCAGGGACACAAAGTTCCCTGAAGTCTGGCAAAACCAGGCAGGAGATCTACCAGATGACCAGAGCGTGCCCTTTCCTCATCTCTCAGCCCCATTTTTTCCATGCTGCTCTATCACCCAAGCTCCACAGTCACCCCTAGCGTGGCACCAGAGCCAAGCCACCAACCAGCCTGTAATTGGATAATTCTGATGTCTGTTGTCATCTTACCCACATACACCAAAGCAAACTCACACAAGAAAGTCCTGGAGAGAAAGGCCGGTTCAGCAGCACAGGCATGAGATGCTGAAGGGTAATTATCACTGTCGTGGGAGGCCAGCATGAAAAGAAGAAATCTAACTCACTGCATGGCAGCTATTGTTAAGCCAACGGGTGAAAACACAAGTTCCTCTTGAACCAGTTTGATCTTTGTGAACTAATCTCTTTCTCCCACAGCGGAACGTTCATGAGGCTTACAGGGATTCACCTGCTTGCACCCTCACTTATTGGTGTTTATTAGTCTTTTCTAAATTGTTTTCCTTTCTCTTCCTGAAAAGCCTTGCTGGGGAGATAGCAAAATAAGCTCCAGAGAAAGGATCTGATAAGAATTTTTTTGTAGACACCAAGGCAGGAAATGTAGTCTCTTATTCCTGAAATAAAGCCAGGTTGCAGTGGTATGCCAGCTCTTTTCCTTCCCTTTTACAGTGAGTTGTGGAAATACGGGAGGAGGAGAAAAGGAACCTTTCAAGAGACAGGCATTTAACAGAAAAAGATTTGGCATGTTATTGGCAACAGATGAGATGTAGGTATTACACCGTGAAGGTGTGGACTTTTATAGCCAAATTTCATGTGAAATATCTAGGCAGGCAACACAAACTCAGCAAACTCAGTTAGTGTAGAGGCTGTGAAAGTTGGGTTTGATCACATCACAGTTGCAAGGGAAGTGCCAGTGTTAATTCCCTTGACCTTATAAGACTTTATTTCATTTTCCTGTGGCTCAGTGTCTGAGCTATAGAGTGGGAATAACTCAACATCCTTTCTCCTTCATCTTCATCAAAAGGGGGGTTCTCTCCTAACTGTGCACATGCAGTGCTTTGCACTTGGAGGATGTAACTTCAGGCAGGATCTTTAAGAATCTGTGCCATAGATGAGCTAGGAGTTTCCTTGATCAGTAAGACCAACAAAGGCTGGTTTTCCTAGCATTTGTGTCTCAAGATAAGCTTATATGTGATTTTTTTTGGTGCCTCGTGAGGGTTGAGCTCTTTCTTCAGTCTGCTTCTTAGCAGAGCACAAGTAGAACATCTTCTCCTAGATGCTCTTGTGACCTGTGAGTGCTTTCTGACAATAGTTTGCAGGCTTGGGCCAGTAACAGGCAAAGATATGAGAAAAACCAAAGCCATGAGTTTATGTAGTTGCGATTTAGATGCCTGGTAGAGTATAATATAACAAGCTAAACCTGCCAGGGAGGAAAAGTTTTCTGAGAATTGAGCAATGTGTCCTTGAAGTGTAACGATGCCTCTGCATCTGAGAGGTGGTCGTGCGATCTGGAAAGGAGTTTGGCATTGGGAGAAGAAGGAGGCAGTAAGGAGCCAGAAGCCTTGAGGATGGCGTATTTACCTCCATGTTTCCTCAGCTGTAAAATTAGATGATAACATCTCTTACTCAGAGGAATGATTGTTCTGTCATGTCTTACAGTGCTTTGTGCAGGCAGAGCTCTATAAATGCTAAATTCTGACAAGATTCAGGCATTGCAGAGACAACTGTGAAAATAATTATAAGGGCGGGGAGAGGGGTAAGTTGTCCAAACTTTTTTTATACCTGGCCAAATTTAGTTTGAATTCTTACCCTGAGTGGTTCAGATGTCCCTAGCGGAGCCTGAATTATCCTTGTGTTACCCACAGATGAGGTTCCCTCAGGTCAGGGTCAAAGTATACAGAGCCCGGCATGGACTCTGAGATAAACACAGATCTTTGTTTTCTGAAATCCAGCAGTTATGAATCTGGGTCTCTGACCGTGAAATGTAGCTCTGTCCTGCTTCTTATTTTTTAAAAGAAACTCTAGCTCCATCTAAAGCAGATTTTGGGGGTGGAAAGATGCCAAGTTCTGTACAGTCAATTTCCAGCATCCTTAAATGCACTTGAATTTTCCGGGGCTGTTTTTTATACTGCTGCTGGGTCAGAGCTGAAGTTCCTTATGCAGTTCTTCCTCGGGCAAAAACCCTATTGTAGCTAAGCATAGAAAAATATGGGCAAAACTGAGCCATGATGTGAGAATTCCACCCTGGTTTATTGGCTCAGATCTTGTGAATGGGGCAGTGAGCTAGGATGCTGGACATGGGGATTGTATGCCTCTTCCTTCTCGTTCCCCTGCTGTCTCCCTACCTTGACCCCCAAGTTTCCAGTTGCTTTCCTTTAGCTATTCATGTGTGTTGTGAGCACATTTGCCAAGTGTGTAGGACATCACTGGTGGGTTTTTTTTGCTTGTATTGCAAAACCTCTCATGCCCTTCAAAACATGTAAACAGACTCATTCTGAAGAAAGCTTGTGACTTCTTTGTTTTTCAAGTGTCCACTGTTGTCTTTTTGTGCGTGTGCTGTTTCTGATGTTGTTCTGGCAGAAGCGCTCCTATCTTAGATTGAAGTGACTTGCAGGGCTTTTAAGGGCTTGTGGGGAAGATTTCCTAAACCTTGGTATTTCCTGTTGTGAGAAGTCCAGTCTGTGCTAAACTGAAGAGAGAGAAAGAGAATTGCTGAAGGAAAATATTTAGATGGCTTTGATTCCAATTTTTTAAAAAAGTCCTCATGGAAAACTTCATGCAGAGATATTAAGTTCTTAGGTTGCAGTAAAGAGCCCCAGCAGCTCTAACCCAGAGTGAGAGAAAGAGGTCAGCTACGACGGAGAAGAACCTTGTATTTATGACTCAATTGTTCACTCTTCCTTTCGATCAGGAGAAATTTTGCAGCTGAATTTATGTATATTTTGAAAAACAGGAATGCTTTTGTTTGATGTGAAAAGCATAGTTTGTCTTGGATTTTTTCCCCCAGTTTTTCAGTTTTCCTACTGGGGAGTTCAATTTCAAAGTATTTTTGGCTTTTCCAGTTTTGGAAAGCTCCTAAATTTTGGAGTTTTGCCAAATCCGTGTGAAAAATTAAGGAAAGAAAAAAAAAAAAAAAGAGGGACCATTTTTCATTTCTCTCCACATTTTTCACAGGAAATACTTCACGTTTTTGATGAACTCTGCTTTTCTGCTTTGCCAGTTCATAGCCTGAACTGCAGAAATTAAAGGGAAAGGCACTATATAGGTCAGAGCATATGTGGAGTTGTTATATAGTGCAACAAAGAATATAGAATATATAGAATGCACTCACTAGAACTTTAGCTAGATTCATTTTAAATAAACTTAAGGAGATTTTTCTTGATTTGTTAATTTGGCTGTATCTGAATGTCATCACGAAGGCCATGGTCCTGAACACATTTAACTTTGTGTATGGCGATGTACCATAGGTTTCTGCCTGCAGTATGTAAGGGTAGAACACATTCAAATGGGTACAGAATTTAAGCCTCACTTTTCACGCAGGGCCTGACTTTCTGCTGGCATAAGCCCATGAAAATCACTGAAGCCACATGGACTTCCACGGGCAGCCTCCCCGGCAGAGGCAGAAGTTCATTATAAGAGCTAATTCCATTCTTGTAGCTTTTCCATTAGACTTTTCCATCCTATTACACTTGGCCAGCTCACCTCAAAAAAACTTCATCTCTGTGGGCATTCACACCAGGGTTATTTCCAAATGTACTCCTAACTTGCCTTCACTCGGGAGCAAATTTGACTTGCTTTCTTGCTTTTCCCCCCATTCTGTCAAATCTGAACTACAATACAATGATTTATCTGGGCCCTGGAGGGTTCCTCCAGCATGGGGAGCCGTGAGTCAGGGAACACTCCTCAGACCAGCAGCTGTTCTCCCCCTAATCACAGGCATGAGTGAAGGGATGGCAAAGAGGGAAGTCCCTGCTGCCATCACTCATGGCTAGCATATCAACCAGACTTGCAGCCAAAAGACCCCAGCTCTTGAGCTATGCTGAGTGCTATTTTGGTGGCTGCTTCAATGATTTTGCAACTTGGAAACAATTTACTTCCCTGAATTTAAAGATGATGAAAGATAGTCTCCTTTAAAAAAAAAAAAAAAAAAAAAAAGGCAGGCAAAAATCACATTCTCGCTGGAGCTGGACTGTACCTTTCAAGTGGCGCTGGTGTTTATATCATGAAACATTTTCTTTTCATGAGCGTACATCCTCTGGAAAGTAACCAGTGAGAGACCAGAACCCTGACTGCAGTGGCTCTAGCAGGCTCAAGGGACTACATAGCTGGTGACTGTTTATTCCTTTCCATCTCTGGTCATGCTTCCTAAGAGTACAACACCTTCCTTCTGTTTTGTAGGAGGAAGATGACGATGGCCTTCCAAAGAAGAAATGGCCAACAGTAGATGCCTCTTATTATGGTGGACGAGGAGTTGGTGGCATCAAACGAATGGAGGTAACTAGATACAAGTTCATGTATCAGAAGATCTTATTTGTGAACTGAGCTGCGATATCCCTCTGAAATCTACCCGAGAAAGAAACTCGGGCACAAACTTCTTTAAGCTTTTTTTGTACATCTGAGCCCAGATCGTTTTTATATAGGAATATTTGAGAGCCAGACATAGTTTGGGGCCATCTTTTTCCTCTAGTACAGTAAGATCCTGGTCCATGCCTGGCATACAGGGACAGCGTTGCCATACAAATTACAAGGAAATTTTTTTAGTTTTTCAGAAAACCTTCCCCACTCTCACATTTCTCATAAATCACAAAGAAGGGGAAGTCCAAAGTTTGGGCTCCAGCCTAGAAACAATCTTCACAGCCTGTGCCTCGCTCTCCACCTTGGATTTGGACACTGGGAAAATATGGACCAGGATCTAGTTATTACAGCAGGGATGTAACTCTCTACAGCAGCTACTATTGTAATATGCCCTGATGCGATCTTTTCAGGTGCGCTGGGGAGAAAAGGGCTCCACAGAAGAAGGCGCTAAGTTAGAGAAAGCCAAGAATGCCAGAGTCAAGATGCCAGAACAGGAATACGAGTTCCCTGAACCCAGGAACCTCGCAAACAACATGCGCAGGCCTTCCTCTCCTCGGAAGTGGTACTCTCCAATCAAGGTAAGTCCAGTCCAGCGTTGTACTGAATAGGATGTTTCCAGGAGATCTGTATTGAGTGTTTTCACAAGCCTGTGATCTCAAGATGCTGCTAGAGTAGCTGTGCATGAGGGAGTCCCACTGATCTCATGTCTAGGGAGGTGCTGTAGAAAGGAGCCACATGGGGCAATGGGAATTTCCCACCAGGTTGATCAGGTTTTGGGGTTGCATGGCTTTCTTGGACCAGAGTAGGATCCTGATCTGTTCTGGTGGTGTAGCTAGCTTGTGTAAAGTGCTTACAGACTCAACTGTGCTTCCAAGGGCAGGGCCTTTAGTCCTGTGGTGGGTTGACCCTGGCTGGACGCCAGGTGCCCACCAAAGCTGCTCGCTCTCTCCCCCCCTGAGCTGGACAGGGGAGAGAAAATATAACAAAAGACTCATGGGTCGAGATAAGGACAGGGAGATCACTTGCCAATTACTGCCATGGGCAAAACAGAGTCAACTTGGGGAAATTAGTTTAATTTATTACCAATCAAATCAGAGTAGGATAATGAGAGATAAAACCAAATCTTAAAAAAAGACCTTTCCCCCACCCCTCCTATCTTCCCAAGCTTAACTTTACTCCCAATTTTTTCTACCTCCTCCCTGCCAGCAGCGCAGGGGGACAGGGAATGGGGGTTGTGGTCAGTTCATCACACGTTGTCTCTGGGGCTCCTTCGTCCTCAGGGGGAGGACTCCTCACACTCTTCCCCTGCTCCAGTGTGGAGTCCCTCCCACGGGAGACAGTCCTCCGCAAACTTCTCCAACGTGGGTCCTTGCCACGGGCTGCAGTTCTTCACAAACTGCTCCAGCATGGGTCCCCCATGGGGTCACAAGTCCTGCCAGGAGTCTGCTCCAGCGCAGACTTCCCACGGGGTCACAGCATCTGTAGGGCATCCACCTGCTCTGATGTGGGGTCCTCCCCGGGCTGCAGGTGGATATCTGCTCCACCGTGGACCTCTCTGGGCTGCAGGGGGACAGCCTGCCTCACCATGGTCTTCACCATGGGCTGCAGGGGAATCTATGCTCCAGCACCTGGAGCACCTCCTCCCCTCCTCCTTCACTGACCTTGGCGTCTGCAGAGCTGTTCCTCTCACATATTCTCACTCCTCTCTCTGGCTGCAGTTGCTGTTGCACAGGTTTTTTTTCCCTTCTTAAATATGTTATCCCAGAGGTGCTACCACCATCGCTGATGGGCTCAGCCTCGGCCAGCGGCGGGTCCATCTTGGGGCTGGCTGGCATTGGCTCTATCGGACATAGGGGAAGCATCTAGCAGCTTCTCACAGAAGCCACCCCTGTAGCCCCACCGCTAGCAAAACCTTGCCACGCAAACCCAATACAAGTTCACACTGCATATTCCCTGAGACGTAGGGAATAAATAGCATCCTCTTTCCTTAGAAAGAGGTGAGAAAATAGGAAGAAAATTTCTGCTAAATGTCACCAGGGAGAGTTGTCCTCAGCAGATCAAGGATTGCAGTGCAGCAGATGGATGTCTGCCAGCAGGCATGGGTCACAGGGCCAGGCTTGCTGCAGGGTAGCATGCTCGCCTTACAAGGAGGGGATGCCCTGCAAAAAGTATTTGGCTGAATTAGAGCGCCTCAGATATGGAAGGTCATACTCACACTGATATCGGGTCATATGCAATGCAAAGCTGCACAACAGTCGCCCACAGGAACTGGGAAGACTCTCCTTCTCTGCCAGCTGTCCCAAGGGCAGGCAGCTGTTCTTCAGTTTGTCTTCACTAATACAAATGGTTGGCAGTGTACAAAACGGAAACAAGAATACTTCACTGAAGCAAAACTCTTCATTGCAAATGTGAATGCTTCTCGTGGATTAAGAGAAACAAACCACATAAAACAGATATTAGTCGCGTCGTCCAGGGTGTGGTATGAAGGGCACTCCACTGTCAGAAAGCTAATCTTTTGCATTCTGGACAAATTAAGCTGTCCTCGGGAAAGGAGGACAGCTTAACTACTGTAGAACTACTCTAATGAAAAGAAAAAATAATAATCCCACACTCCTGTTTCTCAGGTTTAACTCCTCTAGGAAATGCTATTACCCTTCTCGTCCCTCTTCAGTCTGGGGCTATTTGTAGCAGCACTATAGTTGTCAGTCTCAAAAAAGACTGAAAATGCCCAATTCATATCCAAGTACAAACCTTGCACCACTGGAGCCTGGATCTCATTTTGAAGAGTGGAGATGCTGGTTAGGGTCTTAGAAACACTCTACAGGCAATTTATCTGCAAGTAGTCTGCAAAGACAGTCTGTGTAACGTATGTAGTAAACCTTTTGGTGTATAGAGCTCACTTTAAACTTTATGCTAGGGAATGGGGAAGTGCCTCACTGCTGGAAATTAGAGGTTTTATTCTCCTGTTTTCTTCCTCCCCAGTAGCAGTCAATCTAGTCAGACATATTCTATTAGCCAAGTTATTGCAATGCAGATATATTACACTGCAGTACACCCAGGTTTCCCTGCATTGTATCTGGTTACTAATCAGCTCCAAGCAGTGCCCATAGGAATTTGGGCAAGTCACGTGTTTTGGCTTTCCTCAGTCATTGATCTTGCAGCTGGTTCAAATCCAGTGATGGGAATGGCAAGGGTGCACAAGGGAGTAAGAGTGGTTTCCGGAGGATACGGAAATGTGAGCCTCTCTGAAAATTTGGTCCAATGCCCTTTCTCTTTTCCCCCTTAAAGATTATCATCTAATAAACATAGCCTACCAACAAGTCATTTGTAATTGTGTTATAATGACTTCAACATGTGTTCACGAAGGCTATTCATTCCCACATTGGGACAGGTTAGTGTCTCAACTGTTTTCAGTTCAGAGTGGGGAGTGCAGTAAGCATCATCCAATATAGCTGCTCCTTTGTTCCTAAATGCATTGCATTGTCATTTTGCATCAGTGCAAGGCATTTGTAAAACACACTCAGCCCATCTGGGAGACTTTTCACTCCTACTGCGTGCTCATGGAAATGACCTCATCCAGCTGAGAGACGTAGCTCAGTTGCTTTTTGCATGCTGCAGTCAGAAGGGTTCACAGCACACAAAGCTATACTCTAACCACTGAGGAGCCGAGAGAAACACTGATTTTAGCACAAAGAGCCCTGAATCCACGCTCAGGCAACTGGAATCCACGTGGATACGAGTACCTGAGATCATTAGTTGAGAGCTGGGTCCTTTCCCATAGAAGGTACTTCTGAGTTTCTCCCCTCTTCCTTCACTGGTTCACACTGTTGGATTACAGCCTCAGGAGACATTCAGTTAATTTTCAGAGTTTATTCTGCATGGTAGGAAATCAGTTCTGAACAGAGGAGTCGAGTTTGCAGATCTGTGTCCCAGCTGGAAATTCTCCAAAGTTCAAGAGCGGGTTGGAGAAAAGATTCAATTTATGTAATTCGGTTTTGACTCTGACTAGGAAAAGCTTTTGCATCGTGACAGCAAGAATTCAGTTATAAGGGGGCCTACAAATATTAGGAGTATCTTGTGGGTGATAAATATTCTTAATTCCTTTAGAAAGATCTCTCTTATCTACCATTCAAATTGTATACAGTATAAGGACAGTTCCAATCCAAGACCCCATATTCAAATACTCTCATAACTTTGGGGTGTTCTACATCTGGATAGTATTTAGCAGCCTAAGTCTGTCTGTGGACAAGAATTTACCTAATTATTAATTGCCACCATACCTCTTATTGAACTGCACCCAAAAAGGTAGTGTATGCAGACAGTATAATTGTATCCAACACTTTGCCCACATGCAATCATGCGCACTTACCAAAAACAGAGGGGATCATTCCTATGAAGCAGGGGTCCTGCTGTTACTCTCCCCGTGCAGTAAGGAATTAGCAAAATTGGCAAAATTCATCAGCACTCTTGGCAGAAGCTCTCGTCCTGAAGACATGAGCATATGAAGATGAATTTGCATTGTGTTATGCAGGGAAGCTATCACGGAGTCGTAACAGGCAGAGAGAGGCGAGGAGGGATAGCCTATTAGGTCATTGGGTCTGTACTCTCAGCCAAAGCAGGACTGCTAACTTGAATCTATCCTTCACTGCTTTTTCCAGTCTGGTTTTTAAAATAACATAGAGGCTTCTACCACTTCTCAGGGGGAAATATTTCACAGACTACCAGACCTCACCCGTAGGAAATGTCTCCTGATACTCAGCTTAAATTTCCCCTCATTCCCATGTTCCAAGCACACTCGCCTCCTTTGGTTAAAGCAAATGTTAAATTTCCACCCGCTCCGCTGGACTGGTTGAAACACCTCTTCGGAAGGTAGATAAATATGCATGTAACAAGCTACTTAAAAAAAAAAAAAATCATTGGTAAAGGAGGGGGGCAAGGAATTAAATCTCAGGAACAGTGAACCAAGGTAGCTTAAATCTGACAAAGAGCCAGGAAACTCACATTTTAGGGCCAGTCACCTTGCTGGCTAACAGGCCTCCTTTTCTCCATGCGGCACAAGCGCCAGTCTTTACTTAGGGTGTTCTGCCTTTTGTCAGTTTATCTGATGGAGTTTTTCTTCTCTCTCTTTGTTACTCTTTCCAGAGCAACATCTATAAGGTAGGTAGACAGCTGAGAGTGGATAGATTGCTTTTTGAAATGCTCCAGAGATTTATTTCCTACCAAATGTGGCTACTGACACTTAACAGATTGTGGTTATTATTGTTGTTGTTATTATTATTTGCCACTGTTACTTCTTAGCGTGACGCCAACTGGATTATCCCACTTTTAAAATATCATTTCAACAGTTTGAAAAGTCAGTGCAAATAATCCAAGGAGAATGACAAGTCTGAAAACTTCTTAAGAAACTTGCCAAATCCTCAGTTCAGCTGACAGAGGGAGGGGCAGCACAAAACATAGATGCAAGTGAAGGATCGGAAAGGACCATGCCTTTAGTTTTAATTTGGTTCAGGACATGCTCCCTGCTACAGCCAGCCACGCAGCTCCGTATGCTTTGGTTTGGTTAGCAGCTTTCCTCCTACCTCTATTTCTACCTCTGCTTTATCTACCTGCCTGCCTAGCTACCTCTGCTTTCTTCCTCCTCCTCAGAGCATTTATAGTACTTGTTTGACTTCAAAAGGACCACTGTCAGTCTCTAAAAAAACAGTGCAGAAAGGACCACAAGACAAGGCTAAACTCACTATTCATCCACAAAAACTCACATGCAGGACCTGCCTCAAGGCTGAGGTTGAAGCAACAACTGGTGCTCTCAAAAAGAAACCTCACATGAATCCTAAGTGGAGGCTACTTAAGCATTTACTAAGCCATGTGTCCCTGGCACATTTTCTAGCCTTTATCCCTCCTGTCTCTATTTACAAAGCTGACGTGGCACAGCTTCCTTGCTAGGAGAGGCCCAAGGGCAGCTTGGATTTATAGGCAGCTTACAAAACTGCCTCTAATTGACACCACCAGATACCAGGTCTCAGGAGCACTCTAGGTATCAGGTCGTTCACTAGACCAGTGTTGATGCAGTGCTGAATTAACCATTAATTCAGGAAGAGAATGCATTCGTATCAAGGCAATGGCTGAAACTATGCCCTCCTTCATTTGTCATCTGCCTTGATTGTTTCTTCTTTCTGGACTTCATATCTAGTAGGACTCAAAGCTTTATTTGTCTCCAGACCTATTTTTTTCTCCAAGCAACCTTGTGCTTCAATTGCAAAGGAGTTCCCAAACACAGAGACACAGCCCATCCACTAGAGAGCACAGAAGTGTTTATGTTTCCAAGTGAATGCATTGCCATTTTCATTTCTTCAACCAACATCATCCTTTCCATGATCCACTCTTCCTCTTTTCCACCCAGATGTCTCGGGCAGACCCTGAAGCTCCATTCAGACTCCCAAAGATGAAGCTCTTGGCTTTTCCCAAGAAATCTTGGTAGGCTCTTGGAAATTAGGACTGCAGAGTAAAAAGGACTTTTTTGTTCCAGGGAAAGTTGTAATTTTCCCTCTGATTTCCTAAAGGAGACATGGAAGAAAAAGGTACTTATATCTTCAGTCGTCAGAGGGGACAGGAGATCAAGAGCTTCAACCAGCTGTGGTGTCAGGGCAAAGATGGATTGGGATAGACAGGGATGGCTTCCCTCAGGTCTAAGAGGTTGTGCTGTCCAAATGCAGAAGAGTCTGACAGAGGAGTTTGTTTCTTTTTCCTTTGAGAATAACACACTTTCCTGGCTCTTGACTTAGGAAGTCTTTTCCTCAGTACCCTATGGAAACAAGATCTATGCAGTCATTTTATGTGTCTGTCTCCACCCATGTATCCCTCCAACTCCCAAATAAGGTTTGAACCATTGGCTCGACACAGTGGTTGAGGAATATAGGTCTCAGAGAGGATTACGGCTCTAGTGGTTTCTTGAAAAGGGACGAGAAAGACTCTATGTCCCCATGAAAGGAAGAGTATACATTGAGTCTTTAATTAGATACCAGAGAACCAGGGTCACAGAAGGACCTTATAAATACCCTGGCTGTCAGGAAGGTCTCACCTTCACAGACACTGAAGTTTACTATCAGCCATGAGACCCAAGCTCTCAGGAAAGCAAGCTTCCTTACTGTTCATGAAGCTACTTGCTCTTTTCCCACCACTGCAATATTCAGCTTACATTTCCATTTGCTTAATTTTGTCCCATGATGGTTATACAAGACAATTCTGCTATCATAAAATTTTGGAGTCTTTATTTCCAGGAAACAGGTGGAGATCACACATGAGTTTCTGAGTCCAGTCAGGGGTAGCTAGGTCTTTGGGTTTGATCCTCTTGACTGCAAGAAATAGTTTTGTACCAAGGGACAACTTCGTACATTCTCAGAGTAGCCTGTCTCCATCTCTGCAGATACAATAAAGTTTACTGACTATTACTGCTGGGGCTTCTCTCATGGTGCCTGCTCTAATATCATAGCATTTTCCATACTAATGGTAGGCTTAATAAATACTGTCTGTTTTTAACCCTCTCAAGAAATTTTTACAAATCTCTGGGTATTGTGCACTTAACAGACCAAGGGGCAAATGAAGTTAATGTGAAGAGAGTTTGAGAAATTAATCTTCAGCTTGTAACGTGTCTGTAGCCTGCCACTGAGCCAGCCAACGTGCTGTGCTCGTGTAAACCCTTCTGCACATCTCCTAGAAGCTGAATCCATTTCAAAGTGAAACCATGGCCTGTCAGAATGGGGATATAGCAAGGAATCCTTGAGGAGCAGATGTATGTTTCAGAGCACGTGATTTGGTGGGTATTTCTATGTTGCAGAGCCCTGTGCTGCTCCTTCTGGCCTTGTCCAGCTCATTCGGAAAATAACCATAGGCTTGGTATTTTGTGTCGCTGCTGAATTTTGATCAGGAATGAACGCTTTGTCTGCATTGCAGCAAAGCATTGCAGGAACGGCAGGGAGGGTCCGACCCCACATCTCAACCAAAATGTCTGTCAACAAGAGATTTCAACAGTTGGGTTTTCAGCAAAACTTGTCTGGGTCTGTGCATACGTCTGCATTTGGGTATGGGCCGTTGGGTATGAGACCACACAGTGAGGTGATCAGCTTGTCAAAACCAGTGCAACGTGTTGAGGGTGGCATCTGTAGGGCAGCTGACGCTGAGCTCATAGGAATGGAGGACTTTGAAAGACGTCTGTTACTGCCTGGAAAAGATGCAAATATTAACTGACATACGGGGTGGGACGGGGGAGCTTGTGTGAGACCCAGTAACCTGATGCTCTCTTGCTAGCGTGTAGCTGACATGGAAGATTAAGTAGGTTGTTACACAGCACCTCGCTGTGACTCAGCTGTCTTGGCTGTGTGGAGAGCCAGTTTTTCAGTCAGTTCTCCCCAGCAGATTGTTTTGAGATATAAATCAAAGTTATTTCTAATATGTCACTGTGGTCACCTAGAGCTTGAGGCAGGCCACTCAGCCAGCCAGAGGAGGAGGCGGAATAGTTAGGAAATGCATCATATAAATTCACCCGATCGCTTTCTGCATTGATTTAGCATTTTGCTAGCAATGATGTCAGGAGCTGAGTAGGTATTAGACTCTCTGTCTCAGGAGGTATCTAAGTCACCTATTACCTTTAGACATTTTCAGAAGAATACATAAAGGCTAGACACGTGGATACTGTTGACTGTCAGACATACCTGCTTATTGCTCATCGGAAAGCCTCTTCCTTTGCACTTGCAGCAAGTTCGGAGTGAGTTTCTGTGAGAGAAAACACTGTTCTCCAGCATCTTGTACAAGCACATGAAATAATTAAGTAAAAAATGCGTAGGTCTACACTGCGTTGTCCCTGCGCTGCACTTCGCACAGCGCACTTGTTCTTGCACAGAAGGTAACACTGTGTTTCTTTTGATTGCAGGGGAAATTGGATGCTCTCTGGGTCTTGCTGCGGAAAGGTTACGACCGTGTATCTGTGATGCGCCCACAGCCAGGAGACAAGGTACTGTGCCTCTAAACATTTTTTTTTTACAGCTAGGGAAAAATAAAATCCCTCTAAAGTTTCTGACTGCCTTTACACGTGGGACTGAAGGCAGATACTCGTGACACCTCAGAAACAAAAATTCAGTCACATCTGTCAGTTTTGTTTGCCGCTGCAGTTCATGCAGTTTGACTGATACAGTTTCAAGTATGAAAACTGTCCAGATGCAGTGACAGAAATACCCATCGAAGAGCCCAGTACAGTCTTGCTCTTAGATAATATAGCTGCTTTCAATGAACTACGTAAGTAATTCTAATGAATAGTAAGGAATATTTCTGCATATTTTCATTCATTAGATTCTTACATTGTGGAATAAAACTGTGAATGTACATAAATATATATATATTTTTTGCTACATAAATTTCATGGGCACTTTGACAATGCAAAGTTTGCAGAATGAGATTTGGACTGTTGTGTGAGAGGGAGGAAGTATTCCCTTATATTTCTAGTAAAAACTGGGTTCATGAAAATTTCTGTACGTTAATGCATGCTTATGGGTGGAAACAGAAGCCATCAAAGAGAATGGACTAATGTCACTTTACAGGAATGATACTGTCTATGAGAGCAGGATACTATAGAGCTACCTCTTGTCTCCAAGATACTAATCTTGTCCTTTTCAGTGGAATTAAATGTCTGGGTGTTTCCTAAATAATTTCAGGACAGTTATGCTGAACTATCTCTAGAGGTACCTAGCTGAGCACTGAAGTGGTCAACACACACTCACGTGTTGTGTTCAGCTCTAAGCACCCAGCAGATACGCAGGGACATGCAGCTGGGAAGGGAGCATGAGAGCTGCACCTGAGCTTCGTGAACTTAGTGTATGTTCAAGGTACACAACATGGATGAATTGAAATCCCTAACTCCTTGCGATTTAGATGGTTATACCCAGTTGCCCAGGGCTGTTCCCAATCCAATTTTTAATATCTCCAAGGGTGGAGATTCAACATCTCTCTGAGCCCCTGTCCATATTCACTTCATGGTGAAAAATGTCAGTTATATTAATGTCTTACATGGTCAGTTTGCACACCTCTGACATAAATCAACAAAGGAACTTGGAGTCGCTTCAGGAATATATTTGTCCCAAAGTGTAAGGAACTGTGTAGCATTGTGAAGGCTTCAAGAAACTCAACTACACGTGAAACAACAATGTAATTTTTTGGTGGAGAATCATAGTTCTGTAACGTTTGGCTCCCTGTAAGGTTTTCCATTGAGTACAGGACCAATGAACTTTCATGAATAAAAAGGTTTAGTATTTTATTTCTTCAGGGGGAAGATTTGCTAAAATATCTTCACTGAGTGTGATACTGATTTCTAGGAGAAAAGTTTGTAACATACAGATTGCTAATGCCTGGCAATTTTCCCACAGAAATCAGGGTTTGAAGAATGCCTATTTTGTGAATAACTTTTTTTAACTTGACAAGCTAAGATTATTTACACGAAAGATGCTGCTTCCATTTATGCTAGGGAAAATCCAGCGCAGTTTAACTGAAGCTGGTACAGGTAACAGCAATTTATATTAGTGCAGCTGACAGCAGGCTCCATCCCTTTGTGGTGATGTATCTCTTGGACATGAAGTTCTGTGTCCTGTCAGCACAAGCAATAGCAGAATTAGCCCATATAGGTGTTATATGATCCAGCCTTGAAGTAAATTAAGCTCTTTATGATTCTGTTGTGCTATAAAGAATCTCTGACTTGGGTGCAAGTATAATTTAGTGTGAAAGAGAAGCTGGCTGAAAACACACCCAGGCTTATAGCTGCTAAAATACCTGTTTCTCTCCCGCTGACTCCTGGAAGATTTGCAAATGTTTGGGCACTTTCCTGCATAGATATAAAGTGCTTCTCGGGCTTTCTGTGAGGGTAGGCTGCTCTTAGAACATTTGTTTTCCTTCGTGCAAACAAAACTATGAGCGTGTTTGTCGTCTTTGAATAACTGTGTGTGACCCTCTCGATGTTTTCAAGCACTTTCAGACTCAAGTGAGCAGTTCATGTTTATTTCTTTACAGTAGTGACATAACTACCAAGTGATGTCACCCCCAACAGTACAGGCAAAACCACTATGAGAACTCACTGTAAAACACTAAAATGACTTTCATTAGTTTACACAGCTGAAATGGCAGAATTAGGCAGGTTTTTCCCCTCCCCTGTTCAGCAAAAATGTGGGGGTTTTCACAGAATCACAGAATCTTTTGGTTGGAAAAGACCTTCGAGATCATCGAGTCCAACCGTCCCTGTCCACTACTAAACCATGTCCCTAAGTACCTCGTCTACCCGTCTTTTAAATACCTCCAGGGATGGGGACTCCACCACTGCCCTGGGCAGCCTGGTCCAATACTTGACAACCCTCTCCATGAAGAAGTTTTTCCTAATATCTAATCTAAACCTCCCCTGGCACAACTTGAGGCCATTGCCTCTCGTCCTATCACTTGTTCCTTGGGAGAAGAGACCAACACCCACCTCGCTACAACCTCCTTTCAGGTAGTTGTAGAGGGCAATAAGGTCTCCCCTCAGCCTCCTTTTCTCCAGGCTAAACAACCCCAGATCCCTCAGCCACTCCTCATAAGACTTGTTCTCTAGACCCTTCCCCAGCTTCGTTGCCCTTCTCTGGCCATGCTCCAGCAACTCCATGTCCTTCTTGTACTGAGGGGCCCAAAACTGAACACAG